>JAODLD010000113.1:9385694-9401190 GCA_026781065.1 Mormyrops boulengeri
GCTCCATTACGGTGGTGAGATCTCAAATCTGATGGCAGAGCGGGAGCTCCATTACGGTGGTGAGATCTCAAATCTGAAAAAGGAGGGAAAACAATTGAGGAGCATATGGGAAGTGTATTTAGATGATGAAAGTTACCAATCTGGGGGATCAATGCTATTTCTAACCTGGTCACTGTGTCTAATGAGAGATACATATCTAGGATCTAAGTCTAAGTCTCTATCGTGTTTACCCGTGGAACATTACTCCTAGCACTGGGCTAAGGAATGAGCTGAGCTCCAGGCTTAAAGAAGCTTAAAAGAAGGAAAGTATCTACAAAATGATTAAAGACACTAAACAAGCCCTAGAGCTGAACGATTGCTGCCTGAGAAGAAAAAAGGGGGGAAAACAAGCTGAAACTGCTTAATGGAAAACTGTGTTAAATGCTTGGGGGATTGTGTGCCTGTCTGCTTAGAGCTGTCTCCTTTTCTTTGTCCTTGGGGTCTCGGTCTGATGCGTGAAGGCACCAGAAAATAAACACGGAACTAACCTGGGTCCAGAAGCTCCATGGGGCAGGGAAGTTGTCTGGGAGACCCGTTACTCTGGCAACTACAAATTCAGTTTTTTTTCCCCTTTTCCTCTCTCCTCAAGCTAATGTGGAGAAAAAAAATGTTTGTGGTGATCTTTGGAGCAGGCTGAATTCTTAATGATGAAAAATGTGTTTCTTTTTTTTCCCAGTTTTTTTTTTCCAGCCGTGGCTCAAGAATCACACTTCTGTCTGGGAAGTAATTTGATGCAGCAGAGAAAGCTGGAGGGGGGAAAGGTGCAGGGGAATGTTTGCAAGCCAAATGCAGTGGCTGGGGGCATGTTGGGCCGGGGCATGTGTTTTTGTGACTGTCATGTGGAGCGGCTGAGGAGGCACGTTTCCATCTGATTGGACTTACTAAAGCCAGGCGGAATGTGTAAAAAAGAAAAAAAAAAACAGAGCCTTGCGTATGAGAATGGACTGACCCGACATGTCAGGTTGTACATTATTAACTGCTGCTCTGTGCTAGAGGGTTAATGCAGAATCACGATCAAAAGCAGCACCCTGGCCAGGCAGATAAATGAGCCCCCCCCTCCCCCCCGCCTCACACTTATTTCTTTTGCACGAGAGCTTAGTGGCTTTTACTTGTTGCATAACATTAAGTCATTCAGCAATTTTGGGTCGTTGGTGGGTTAGACCTGTAACTGGCTGCAGTATGTGGTGTGAGCCAAGTGTCTGGGACTTGTAAGAACTTCGTTTTCAACTGTCCTGACCTGCCTTAGAGGTGGCTTTATGTTTCACGCTGATGTAGTGTACATATGTCGCTAGACGCCTGACAGACGTATAACAGGTGTCTGTCCCTTTTCAGCTGATGTGTATCACATGATCAGTGTGCGCCTGTGTTCTGACTACACCACTTCTCCTGCAACAGGTGAGAGATGCGAGCTCTCGACGCGTTCGGACCGTTGTGTCCCTGGGGTGTGCAAGAATGGGGGAACGTGCGTCAACCTGCTGGTGGGCGGCTTCAAGTGCGAGTGCCCCCCAGGGAGCTACGAGAAGCCCTACTGCCAGATGAACACTCGCAGCTTCCCGCCAAATTCCTTCCTCACCTTCAGGGGACTCCGACAGCGCTTCCACTTCACGCTATCCCTCACGTACGTATGGTCCCCTACAGGGACCCTGTGGAAGTACACTTAACACAGTCTTTCCTAAATGCGCAGACCATAACGCATTACAGTGAATCTTGCAGTAAAGCAAAGCCTGGCACAGGCGTGTGCTTGCTGGCGTGTGTGGGTGTGTACGTGTGTGCGCATGCGTTTGTGTTCCCTGCGTCACATTATGAGTTATGAATATGAATTATGAGTCTGGTGTAACCTGCCTGTGAAAGGCGTCGCGAGGGAACTCGTGGACGGGGGAGTGAGGCAGCGTGGTGCTTGGTGGCTCCGGCGCCTGTGGACTGGCAGAGGCGCAGCCTTGCTGAGTGACAAGGCTCTTCTGCTTGCATAAGTGAGGGTTAATGTAGTTGTGGAGGCCCAGCATGCCTGTTTGTGCTCTCCGCCCCGATTTCACTTCCATTGTCCCATGCTGGGTGGAAAGCCCCCAACTGAAGCTGTCTTTTTGTCACCACCGTAAAAACACTTTGGAACCAGAACCAGTTGGGCTCTTTTTTTTTTTAAATATAAGAAGGAAAGTACAGGTGAGAGGAACATAACACCACTACCTTCAAAATGTGACGAGAAGCCAGACTGGTTTGTGATGGTTGAAATGGAGGTATGAATTTGGCTAAAACCCTAAAATTTTGCTTGCGCCTGAACCCATTAAGTGGTGAGCCTTTCTCAGGTTTCACGCAGATCTCCTCTACTTAAGGCTTTTCAGAGGCATTTTATGAAGTGATGGGGACGTTTTCACAATAGAAAAAAACCTTTAACTCATTTAGATGGCAAAACTTTTAAGGGTTTACGATTAACTTGGAATGGACAGAGTTGCACTTAAAACCTTTTTGTGTATAATGATCAAACACGTGTGTTACGTCTTTAAATGTTATGAACCTCAGTCTGTAGTCGTTTACTGGGTGGCATGTGGATCTGCAGGTTAGAATCCTGTGCCAGTGATTGGAAGGTATATTGTGTGAATCCTGTGGCTGGTAGAGTGATGTCAGCATTGGGCCCTTGATCAAGGCTTGATTGCTCAAGCAATACTGTCTAACTCTGTTCTCTGATTCTCACTTCTCTTTTGCTTTGGACAAAGGCATCTACTGAATGGGTAAATGTCATAATTAAATGAATTTCAGTCAATTATATTCACAGCTCTGAACTGACTGTTGTTCCTTTTCAGGTTTGCCACCAAGGAGCGCAACGGCCTTCTGTTCTACAACGGCCGCTTCAACGAGAAGCATGATTTCATCGCCATGGAGATCACCAACGAGCAAATCCAGTTGACCTTCTCTGCAGGTGTGCGTCAGGCTGGCTGACCGAGAATCAGCTGTCCTTCTAGATGTGTGCTTGCCCGACGCTTACTGTTCCTTGGAGATCAAGAAGGTCCCTTTGTATAGCATGTCAGTGTAGGCTATAAGAAAAAGTTCCCCCATGAGGAGTTTGCATTTCAGTGGACCTGCAGCATGGGGATATGGTGCCCGGACTTAGTGTCTGTATTTGTTGTCTCTTCTGCTTCACCTACGATGGCTTATGCTTCTGGTTCTGGCTGCTGTGCTGCAGGCACCTGCCTCAGGGGTCAGCATAGCCTCCATATGCATTGAGCTTTTCTGATTGCTGCTCTCTTTCCGTAGGAGAGACAAAGACCACGGTGTCACCCTTCATCATGGGTGGTGTGAGTGATGGCCAGTGGCATGTGGTCCAGGTTCACTACTATAACAAGGTGAGATTTGGCTGAGGTTGGGCTGTAGTGGGATTCTATGCATGATGGTGGCTTCGATGAGTAGGGGAAGGTGTGGCAGCTGCTGTGTCACATTCTCCCCACATTGGTTCCCTCCCTCAGCCCACCCTGAGTCAGGTTGGTCTACCCCAGGGCCCCTCCGACCAGAAGGTTGCTGTGGTAACCGTGGATGAGTGCGACACCTCCGTGGCACTGAAGTTTGGTCACATGCTTGGCAACTACTCCTGCTCTGCCCAGGGGAGCCAATCAGGATCCAAAAAGTAAGGAGGTAGTAGGTCTGCAGAGTGTGGGTGTGTGTGAGTGATCTTCTGTATGCTTGTTGGGGTGGAAAAAGGACATGAATGTTCAGTGAGATGATGGTCATGTGATGTTCTGCAGGGAAGCTTCTGTAGCGAAGCAGCAGATCTCTGTGTGTAAATAAGTAAAAGCCCACCTGAGGTCTGATAATGTCACCTGCTTTTTGAGGCCAGTGCTGTTTGATCCCCAGAGCAAGTTGCTTTGAAATACAGCAAATTAAGACCCCACTTTCTGACCTGACGGTGAAAGCCAGGAGCTTCCTGTCTGAATAGGAGGAGCTTCCTGTCTGAATAGTGACATTCCCTATTCCGTGTCAGAGGCAATTTTCTGCTGCATTCGAGATTGCTAAGGGAACCCTGGATGTCAGCCGCACTGCTTACTGATAGTCCACCCCCTTCCCCCTCTGCCCCACCCAGGTCACTGGATCTGACGGGGCCGCTGCTTCTGGGCGGCGTGCCCAACTTGCCAGAGGACTTCCCGGTACGGAACCGCCAGTTTGTGGGCTGCATGAAGAACCTGCGCATTGACCACCAGCAGGTGGACATGGAGGACCACATTGCAAACAATGGCACTATGCCAGGTAAGATTAAAGAAAGGCAGCTGGTTTAAGATGAAAATAGGCGTGCTGATCTTTCATGGCAAAGCAGACCGGTAGTGCCCATTTACAGCATTTCACAGTTGATTTTTTTTTTGATCAACCTGATCAGGCACCTCAACCTGGCTCAAATGTATCTAGATAGGCCTTACCAGAGCAAAGTGTACCCACATCTTACATCTGATGACGTATAGTGTCACATCATTTCCCAGGATGCTTTGCAAAGAAGCACTTTTGCAACAACAACCCCTGTCAAAATGGAGGAACCTGTGTGAACCGATGGGGCTCCTACAGCTGTGACTGCCCCCTAGGTTTTGGAGGCCGGAACTGTGAGAAAGGTAAGAGGAGAGGCAAGACAATTCTCTGTTGTATTCATGACCTGGAGTGCTTCAGCAAATGTCTGGCTACATATACAGAAACTCCGAAGAGTGTATCCTCAGTAATAAATGGGGCAGAAATAAATGAATAAATATGTAGGATATTCTAGCCTTTGAGATATAGCAAATGGTGATGTTCTAATCTTCAACAGTGGCCCTATTCACACCTGGTATTAAAATGCATCCTGGGTGATCTGATCACAAGCGGACAGCGCTAATTAACAAGTGTGAACGCACTGAAATGCATTGAAAATGCATCCGATCGCTCAAACCACATTCAGAGGTGGTCTGGGACGCACATGGCCACATTCGTATAGCAGTGTGAACGCGAATGTGTCCCAGGCCGCATTGAGGGACCGCCTACTCAGCTGACGTCCACATGTGAGCAGAAGAACGTACGTATGAATTAAACGCACGAGCGGTATTTAACATGATTTATGTCAAGATGTCTGTCAGTGCAGAGTGGCCACTGTTTACTAAACTGCTTTGGGAGAAAAACACATCTTTTCCCCTACAACACCAAAAAACAAGTTTGAATCTACTGGGTAACTGGTTTAATATCGGACTGTCATGACCCATTCGCATGAAAACCTTATCAAAAGTGCGCATTGTTAATACCCCGTGGAAGTTTGGGAAAAATAAATTGTGTAAGAAGTAATTTGTTAAAGATGTTTTAAAATTTGCACAGATCTTATTTAATGCTCACTGCGATGGAGCTTCCTTATTTATGTCAAAGCTGCTCCACACTTTGTTAATATTGGTGAATGGTGCCGGTAAAAATTACCGTACCGTAAAATTAAAGCGTGTGAGTAAGAGTGTGTGTTCAGTAGCCTAGAATATGGATATGACGATAGAAACGTATAATAGTAGTATGATTGTTTATATAGTTTTATATAAATTCCTGGTCAGAAATTCAGTCCCATTCCAGTGAAACAATGACGTTGAAGTTTTCACAAATTTTGAGCTTCATCGGTTATGACTTAAAGCCGAAATATTATCATATGGCAACCAATGTTAATGCATTGACATATAATGCATTACAAACGAAACACTTCTCTCTTGGAAAGAAAAGTATTAGCCTGCCCTAGGTTTAAGTACTGAAAGTCCTTTTTAACACGTATATTTGTACTGTGTTCACGCAGTATAAAAATGCATGTTTACAACATAGAAAGTCGAACTTTTTGTGGCGTATAGTTTGAATTTTAGTTTGAAGTAATTAATTTGCATTATGCGAAATATTTTATAATAATGACTGTAATGAAAATCACAATGTCATTACAAAACACAAGATTGTATGTAGAAGACAAACATTATGAAATATAATACCTTTTTTAGAATTCTTTAAAAATAAAAGGACGTAATTTATTTATAGAAATATTTATATATAGATATTTTTATTTGTTTCATTTTGAGTGTTATGGTGTTCCATGCAACATTTTAGACGGTTTGGTTATCCTGAAATGTGCACATAGCTTTTGATTTCTTCTGCTTTATCACTTAATGTTCGGCAGATTCTGCATACGGAAGCGATTTACGTGCTTATGTAAATAAGTTTCAGGAAAGTGAGATCCGATTACAAGCAGTCAGCCGAGACGCATCCAGAGATGCATGTCAGTGCCAGGTGTGAACGGACGTATTTAGTGCTGTCTACTTGTGATCGGATCAGGAGGACACCTGCCAATACCAGGTGCGAACAGGGCCAGAGGTTTCCACTTTGGTAAAAATAAAAACGGTGGCCATATTCCTTTATCGTTTTAAGATCAGTGCAGTTTTGGTGCAGACCAAACATCTTTATAATGAATCAGGCAATTATCCTGAGTTGGGGACTCTCTCTCTCTCTCTCGAGGAGAGAGGTGGAGTGTAAGGAGTACAATGGCACTGGGTGCTCGATTATTCATTTACTAGATTAACCATCTCCTGTAGGTCCCATGTGGCCACATGGAGTGTCATACGCAGCTTCAGCAAGATAAACACTAATCTCCATGGCAACATGCATGTGAACATGTGGGTCTAACACAGCCGGACGGGGTCATGGTAGCCTGTATTACCTGTTATTCACTGTGATTGTCGTGGCTTATGTTACGTTTTTAAGGCAGAGCGTTTGTATCACAAGCCTAGAATGTTAACTGCTATGCTAAATAACTTTGGTTCATTGGTAGTGTGAACTGAGGGAATACTAAGCTAATTAGTAAACTCTTCTGGGGTGAAGAGCTCCTCTCCTACCTGCAGTACTGCAACACACCAGCAGAAGATACATATTCGTACTGCAACCATGGCTGCATGCTGTCTTTTGCTAATTAGTGTTCCTGTGCAGTACACAACTAATTTATGAGCAGAAGAGAGATGAGATAACAGGTTTCTTCGTCTAAGGGAATTTTGTTGGTGTGTGGTGGAGAAAAACTGAGTGTCTGTGTATTGATGAGATTGCAGCTGTGTGTCTGGCATGATCAGCTGAGACATAAATGGGTAAGTGACTGACAGCATCTGTGTGGTTGTGTATTTGGGAGCGTCAGCCCTATTAAGAGCACCAGGTGGTAACCATACCTGTGTTTTTGCTGCCCTGTAACTGATTCTGAATGGGGTTCTGACCCTAATCTTTACCCCTGTCTGTCCCATGCTGCAGTCACGATGAGTCCCCAGCGTTTTCAAGGCAACAGCTTCATCCACTGGAACAAACTGGAAATGGCTGTTATGGTGCCCTGGTATATCGAGATCATGTTCCGCACGCGGCAAGCCAGCGCTATGCTGCTCCATGTGGTAGGAGGAGCTCATCACAGCGTCACTATCCAGGTGAAAAACTGCTGCATAAATATGAATTGTAGTTTTGAATGCAATTATTGTACCTTTGTTCTTGAGAATTAGCTTTTTATCCAGCTTGCTCTTTAGCACCGTCTTTCTTCAAATAAA
Source organism: Mormyrops boulengeri (assembly GCA_026781065.1). NCBI lineage: Eukaryota > Metazoa > Chordata > Actinopteri > Osteoglossiformes > Mormyridae > Mormyrops > Mormyrops boulengeri. The sequence continues at coordinate 9,393,266 of JAODLD010000113.1, forward strand.
TGTTACAGGGATGTTAGAGATGTTATGTTTGTACATACTTGTACCCATTTCACTAATAATGAATTATTATTATTAGCTTCTTATTGTTTCATATAAGATTTTCATGCAACTTTTTATGATTTCCTTTAATTTAATTAGAAATTGCAGTACTCATGCATCTTGACCGTTTTATTGAACAGTTGGACCGTTTGCAAAATTGCTGATACTTAGCGGAAGAGGGTTGAGGGGAGAATTGATTGGCAGTTCAAAGGTCATATGGCCCCTGTGCAGCTCCAGGACGGCGGGCTGCTCCTATCGCTGCAGTTCGATGAGGACGACACCAGCCTGCTGCATCTGGATGAGCTCAAAGTCAACGACGGTGACTGGCATCAGCTGCAGCTGGAGCTGAGGGGGGAGGGCCGGTCGGGGCAGCCCATGGCTCTGCTCACCCTGGATTATGGCCTGCACACGGTGATGTGTACACATGCACAAAGACACGGACACACAGGCACGGGACCCTGCGTGTACTGATTATGTGTGTCTCTGTACCGTGCAGACCAGCACAGAGCTAAGCGGGAAGATGGATGGACTGATTCTGCAGGCTCTGAGTGTGGGCGGAGTCCCCCGGGAGGTGGGCTCAGTGCTCCAGGGGTTCCGGGGATGCGTGCAGGTGAGTGCTGGCCTGGGAGTGGCAGTGTTGGTAAAGGGGGCATGGCTTATCGCTGTGGGATGACAGGTGGTGGTGGTGCACATGAGCCTATCTGATGTCAGGGAACTCAGTCTCTTCTAGTGTCCCAGAGTGTGCATGTGTGTTCATTCTCTCAGGGTGCAACGTGAGGGTTCTTGGCATGTGGAGGTGTGAGTGTGTTGGTGTTTCGGGTGTCCTGGAGTGTCGTTCTCCCTGTCTGAGGTGCACCTCTCTCTAATCTCCAATGGCATCCCCTGCAGGGCGTGCAGATCGGCAAGGCCTCGGCCGGCACCATATCCCTCTCTGTGACGCAGGCCGAGAGCCACAACGTGGAGCCTGGCTGCAGCCTTCCAGACCCATGCGACTCCAGCCCCTGCCCTTCCAGCAGCTACTGCAGTGATGACTGGGACAGTTACTCCTGCAGCTGTGACCCAGGTGTGTCATCATCATTGCCATCATCATTAGCAGTACCAGTAAAGCCCCCAGTTCAGGTAGCAGAAATTCATTCATTTTTTCTACATTAATCGCCAATCCTCCTGCTAGGTTACTATGGTGACAGCTGCACAGACGTCTGCTCTCTGAACCCCTGCGAGCACCAGTCGGCCTGTACAAGGAAGCCCAGCTCGTCCCACGGCTACACCTGCGACTGCCCCGCCAGCTATTTTGGCCAGTACTGTGAGAAAAGGTGAGGTCGATGGCCACCATTTTTGGGGGCTAAACTCCCTCGCATTGCTGTGGCAGCAGGTCTGGGATCAGCGGGCATGCTTCTGTACGCAGGATCGACCAGCCGTGCCCACGGGGCTGGTGGGGACACAAGACGTGCGGCCCATGCTCCTGCCAGACTGAGAAGGGCTTTGACGCCGACTGCAACAAGACCACGGGGGAATGTCGCTGCAAGGTAAGTGTGCCTGCCGCTTTAAGGCCCCCCGCCCCGCCTTCAGTCCCATGCATATCCTCCTGATATCCAGGGTTGGTGAGGTTACACCCCCACATGTGTGCCGTCCCCTAAATGTCCTCTTTAAGGAACAACAGGACTTAATTTAGTGCCATGTACGATACAAGAGATATGAACAAAAAGATAAATGAACTGCTGGATCTCTGGAGGATCTGAACCAGAAAAAAGCATAAACATGCGATGAACGAGGCCGTGAACTAAGCGGGATTAAGCCACTGCTCCTTCCGAAAGAGGCTCTGCTCCTTTGGCGCATGCAGGTTCCTGTCGCAGCAGCTCTGCCAGTCCTTTGTTCTGGGTGCAGTCTTCCCGGCTGTAGTATACTGGGGCAAATGAACTAAACAAAGGTTACTTACGTATTGGGGACCCCACCCCCCAAGAGCAGCCATACAGGACAAGGACAATCAACCTATTTAAATCATTAACTCTGCACCCCATATTCCAAACTACCCTGCCGTCAACTGTGATACACACATTTACAATTATTCACAGTGCAGTCTAAGATTTCTCTTAGGTTTTTATTTTTACTCTATTCCATGTATGTATTGTTAAATTTTGTACATTGTAAATTGTGACTCTCATTCTTGTTGGCTCTTGTTTGCACAGTCTTTGGATCAGTCAGGGGTTCATTTCACTACATGTTGTACTGGTTACAACTATGTATATGACAAATAAAGAATCTTGAAATCTTGCAGAATTTTGCATTAACTGTAACTTGTATCTATAGTTTATAGAATTTATTGTATGTGTTTTATTTAGATGCTAACTGCATTTCTTTGATCCTGGACCTGTACTCAGCACAATAATAATAAAATTCAATCTATTCTGTCTGACCTAAAACAAGCTACTTGGTATCCTGGGCAGCAGCTGACACCCCGTACATACTCCCCTGCCCTCCCAAAAACGCACATTCAGTATCAGACTCATACAGGATAGCGGTTCCTTGTCTCGTCCCAACCCTCCAGGACAACCACTACCGGCCCACGGGCAGTGAGGCCTGCCTGCCGTGTGACTGTTACCCCATCGGGTCCTTCTCGCGGGCCTGTGAGCCCGAGTCCGGCCTGTGTCCCTGCAAGCCGGGCGTCATCGGCCGCCAGTGTGACCGCTGCGACAACCCCTTCGCCGAGGTTGCCCCCAATGGCTGCGAGGGTGAGTGAGCCGGCACATCAGCTCCGGCAGGCAATGAGTGGAGCAGGTATAGATGCCAATCTGACTGTGTGCTCTGACTGTAAAGGGTGTAAAGACCAAGGTTCTCTGGATGACACCTGCTGGTCCAATCTAGAACTATTTATCTTAAATCGCAGCTGGAGTCGCACATGTGGGTATTGAACAGTGTTTCCCAATCCAGTTCTCATAGAGGGAGCAAAAATGTGGCCCATCTGTGGGCCCCCAAGGACCAGATTGAGAATCAATGGTATGGATAGATAGATATAGTTTTTGAGGAGAAAATTGTGAAAAAATAAATTTGATCTGATTTGGTTGTCTTTTTGGCAGACATAGCTAGTGATGTTTGCAAAATAGTTTTAAAAAAATTAAGGCTAGATTGCACTAACATGGATTGAATTGATCTTGGTTTAGACTTAATCTGAGGTTAGTAAATCTAGGTTTAAACTGGTTTATAATTAATCAGAAACACTTTGAACACTGGATTAGTTAAACCAGTTTAAACTATGATTAAAATAGGATTAATATCCTGTCTTGAATTTTCCTACGTGGCACTTTTTCCTCCAATCCCATCCAGCAAAGAAATGTAGCTATGTTGTCAATAAAACTGAAACAGACCTAACATGACCCTCCTCAAGGGGTGTTATAAATATGACTGCTAATCCAGCTTTATACTACATTTGAATTCACTGATGCAACTTGAATTTAATCCAGGTTTAAATGCAAATTAAACTGAGATTACCAAAGGTTTAGATTTAACCGGGAGTTTAAAGTGTAAACTAGGTTTAAAGTTTGGTGCAACAGGATTAGTAGATTAGAATCTTGATTTAATCCAGTTTAAATGTTAAGCCATATTGGTGCTACCCAGCCTAAGTGTTGTATTTTAGATGGATTAGCTTCACAAGGAAGCATTGAGGAACAGAAGAGGGAAACGTTCTGCTCTTTGAATTGCTATAGCTGAACATTGGCCTTTGCTGTGCCACATAAGCAGTAATAATAATGAGTGCCACTTAAGTGTCACTTTCTCCTTGACCTGCCTGCTGCTTTTCCCTGCAGTGATCTACGACAGCTGTCCCCGCGCCATCGAAGCCGGAATCTGGTGGCCCCGGACCAGGTTTGGTCTGCCTGCCGCTGTAGCCTGTCCCAAGGGTTCCATCGGTATGTCTGTCAGCGATACAGTTCCTAAACCTGTTTGGGGGACAAAGGCACTGGGTTTAAGTGTTAGGCTGGGCTGAAGCATCAGGTGTCCCAAGGAGCTAAAATATGAGACTTCACCAGCTGTCAGCTTTAATCTCAAGCGAGGGACCAGGTTTCATAATTGTTTGCCTGAATGAGTTGATGCTGTGTGTGGGGATCACCTGTGTCAGTAACGTTAGCTTCACACAGTGAAGGTGATGTCACCCTCCCTCCACCCCCCAGGCACCGCCATACGCCACTGTGACGAGCACAAGGGCTGGCTGTCCCCCAACCTCTTCAACTGCACGTCTCTCACCTTCGCCAGCCTCAAGACCATCGTATGTGTGAAACTCACTTCAGCTTGTGTGCTTTTCTTGCGGTTTGCCCAAGCTAACGCCTAAATGCTTCATGAGTGATGCTGTTCAGTGCCATGACGTCAAATCTAAAAGGAGAGTCAGGAGTGACTTGTATTATTAGGATTCTCAAAATGAGTTTGACAGTTGTCACAGCCATGAACCCTAAAAATATTTAGCTGAAGGAAATATTTAGTTCAAGGGGTTAAGGAGTTGTGGTGTTAAGTTAAAAAAAATCCAAGTACGTTGTAAGGACCATAATTGAATGAGATTCAAAGGTTTTGCATAACAATAAAGTACCGCTTATTTTAATTGCCAAGGTTATTTCTCAGTGTAAGACTAATTTGGCTACTTGGGACTGGAGGTATGATCTGCCGAGATTTATTGTTTGACATCCAAACTGATCTTCATTCTTAACAGAAGATAATACCAGATGATCTCATTTGGGTCTATATGTAAAACGACCCGTCCTTGGATGAAGCGGCAGGCTTTCTTACCTGGTTTACAGAAGCGGTAACAAACAAGAAGTAACGCAGCATAGTGTCGCGTAACTGGAGCCTTGTTATGCTGTGCTGCAGGCTGACGAGCTGGCAGCGAACATATCCGGCCTGAACCCGGGGCGGGTGCGGCAGGCGGCAGCCATGCTGAATAATGCCAGCCAGCACACGCAGGCGTACTACGGCAGCGACGTGCGGGTGGCCTACCGCCTGCTGCAGAGCCTGCTCCAGCACGAGAGCAAACAGCACGGCTTCGGCCTTGCTGCCACTCAGGACGTGCACTTCACCGAGGTCAGGCGCGCTCACGCGCAACCACACGCATGCCATAATAGCTGTAAAGCCCAACTGAGCTGAACCAGTCGAGACCGATGGCTTATGAGAATCCTACTGCAGTTTGGTTTTACCTGGACCCCTCACCCCTCCTTCCAGAACCTGCTGCGGGCAGGTAGCGCCATCCTGGCCCCAGAAACCCGGCCGCACTGGGATCTAATCCAGCAGACGGAGGGCGGCTCTGCACTGCTGCTGCATCGCTATGAGACTTACGCCAATGCGCTGGCCCAGAACATGCGGAAGACCTACCTCAGCCCATTCACCTTCGCCACGCCCAACATCGGTGAGCCAGGTGCCTCACCACCAAGGCGTGTTGGGAGTCTCTGCTGCAGTTCAGCCATACGCACTGGGCGGCATAGAGCACTGCTTTTACGTTAAAAAAGACTGAGGAGTATTTCTAATCCTGATGAGAAATAGCACAGCGTACTGTCATTTTATCCATGCCACCTTCTTTAGTCATTTATTCAGTGCCGGGCTGATGTGACCTAGGAGCCTGTCGCAGGGAGCATAAGGCCTAAAAAGGGACACTTTGCAGGGGATGTCAGTCCATCCCAGTGCAAAACACACACACACAGGTTTGTAATTATATTTCTGTCGGGACTCTCCATTCATTTCTATGGGCATAACTCGAATGCCAACATGATGACCTTAACCCCTACCCAGCCCTAACCCTAACAATAAGTAACCAAACAAAATACGAGACTTTTGGGATTTTTAGTAGTTTAATTGCATTTACAGATTATTATAAAATTTGGGTTTATATTGAGAGGACCTGAAAAATGTCCCCACATGCTAAAAAGTAATAGATACTTCCACATTAGCCTTATAGCTTAGGTGATGTAAATGAGAGCTAACAGCTCGCAGCTTATTATTATTGGCTTAGTGGACAAAAAGCTTTAAGAAGATGGATGGATCAGTCGATCAATGGATTATTTTAAAATAAAGTTGCATTTGACACCATAAGCCATTTATGCACTTTCGTACTTTAGCCCAGAGCATGGGATTGGTTGACCCCTAGCGATTTAAAAAGTACTAATTACTTATGACTCACCCACCTCGTCGCCGCCTATTTGGAGTCTCAACACTGCTTGACAGGCTCCAGTTGTGCCCTCAGTGTTTCCAGTCATGTCACCCTACGACTCACTGGATGTGTATGTGTTTTTTGCTCCTCCTTTGCTGCCTGCACTTCCTAACCCTACCCGCCAATCCCCCCAGTCGTCTCAGTGGATCGACTGGACAGAATGACCCTGGCGGGGGCCAGGCTACCTCGCTATGAAGCACTGCGGGGGCCGCGGCCTGCCGACCTGGAGACTTCCGTCACCCTCCCCGACCCGTCGAGTGTAGGGCCGACTGGAAACCACACATCCTCCAGGGGGCGCCGTCACCCCGCCGAGGACAGGCGGGAGGCCTTCGCCAGCGTCATCATCTACCACAGCTTGGCTGCTCTGCTGCCTCAGAACTACGACCCTGACAAGAGGAGCCTCAGGTAAGTGGGTGTCTGAGCATATTTGGCCCACGCACATACAGTGGGGGGTGGGCCTGAATGACCCTGGTGTCGGGGCCTCTTACAGGGTGCCGAAGCGGCCAGTCATCAACACGCCGGTAGTCAGCATCTCAGTGCACAATGAGGAGGAGTCACCCCTGCAAAAGCTGGAGAGACCTGTGACAGTGCAGTTCCGCCTGGTGCAGACAGAGGAGCGCTCCAAACCCATCTGTGTCTTCTGGAACCACTCCATCCCGTGAGCAGTTTGGTCACTCCTTTATAGCCGGTCACCTTCTGGAGGTGCCATGTAGAAATGCCTTTATTCCCTTATGCCCTCTGGGCATTCATTGAGTACTTCACCCTGTCAATATGACAAAAACTACAGAAAGTGGTATTGTGACGTTACAGGTTTCAACCACAAGAGGGCAACCTGTCCAACCTTCAAAGAAAGATTGGTACCCCTATGTATTCTCAAGTAATCAGTGTGAATTCAAGATCTCACAAATACACATCTTGTTGAGGTTTTATTTCAGAATCATAAGGGAGTATTTAAAACTATTTGCAGTTCAGAATTTTTTATTTACAGTGGAGCACAAGCGACTGCTCAAACACTACACGCAAAGCCTGGCTTCCCCCATAAAATTGCCCAAAAATATTAATTGGTTAGTGTATCAATGTACATTCATTTTATTTGCAATTAAAAGTTTCATCTATTTTTGTAATTGAATGACAATGCTGGTCATTTCACGAAAGTTGTTTTCAACAAGATATATGTTAATTTTTCCTTTGGAGCCAGGATAAATGTAGCCCATAGACGCCCATTGATGCCATGCTTTAATGGAAGTTTATGGAAGATTCTTGTACGCTTTGTCTAAATGGAGAATAGATGAAAGCTTACTGGTAAATATTCTCTTGTGTTTTTGGATGCCATGCTTCACTGGAAGTCTATGTGAGCTTCATTCGCCGTTTTTGCTTAGGCGTCATTTATTGGACAGATAAATTTGCAGTCAGATATTTTAGACTCACCTGGAAGCCAGCCTTCTCTGCTTAAGAAAGGATTAACTACCAGTAACATTAATGCTCATGACTAAGAAGTTTCACATGTGGTCGGCGGTGTTGGCTTGTAGTATTCATGTGTTCTGTCACATGTGGTCGGCGGTGTTGGCTTGTAGTATTCATGTGTTCTGTCACATGCGGTCGGCGGTGTTGGCTCGTAGTATACATGTGTTCTGTCACATGCGGTCGGCGGTGTTGGCTCGTAGTATACATGTGTTCTGTCACATGTGGTCGGCGGTGTTGGCTC
>JAODLD010000113.1:9405343-9431117 GCA_026781065.1 Mormyrops boulengeri
CGCCAACCCCTCACAGGGCACACTCACAGCTACAGGCACAAGACAGAGGATTACCCAGGATGGGGCGCCAACCCCTCTCTATCAGTCATACACTCACACACCATTCACTCACGGAGTCACACGTATGGGCAGTTTGGCAACATTATCATGACATATGAACCATTAAAGCACTTTGATGAGACTGATCACACATATAGAGCAATAAAATCCACCAAACATTCATTCATGAATTTCATTATTCAGAAATAAAAAAGATCAATTGAGAAAGAGCTGTTTCATACCATGTTCTACTCCACATACACTAGCTTGGTTTGGCATTATTAACAAAATAGCAAAATACAGATTTTTGTTGGGTTTTTTAAAGGCCACTTGGATCTTTAGTTCGGGTAACAAATCCTTTATTGGGGTCTGAAAGTTTGGTATTTCAGCCAGTTACATGCTCTCCTCTGCTGTATTTTGTACATGTAACAGATCCCCATAATAACCTATATCTGTCTACAATGTCACATTTTATTTCTTGAGCCGATCCAGACAGTTTAACTTTCCTTTCAGCTCCTCCATTAGAAATTTCTCGTCTTTCTCTAAAATCCTACAGAGCTCGTCTTTGGCACGGTTGCCAACAGGCATGATGACTTTGTGCATCAGCATCCTCATTTGCTTGAAGGAGGTTTCCTCAGTATAAATGCTTGAGAGCATTTCATGCTGCATGAATCCACTTTGATAAAGCTGGTCTAAAATCGGTGCCACCGCGGTGACCCTGTTGATCAGGTCGCTCATGTTCCTGTCAACAAAATGTTGCCCTAGTATGGACAATACAGTACATGCAATTAATAACAGTACCAATGTTGAAATAAATGTGTTTAGTGTAAACATATGTATCCCTAAATAAATTGTGTGTGTGTGTGTGTGTGTGTGTGTGTGTGTGTGTGTGTATATATATATATATATTAGGGCTGTCAAAATTAACGGATTAACACGGATTAATCCATCATCATGATTAATCTGATTAAAATTTTTACCGCAGTTAACCCATCTGCAGCGCAGAATGACTCAAAATCCCTGAAATGTCTCTGTCAACGCATTTCGGGCAGTTTTGGTGCGTTCCATTTGCCCTCGGAATTCGTATTCTGAGTCGGATTCTGAGTTTTGAAGCCGGAAATGACGACATGCGCGCTCCCACTTCTCGGAGATCCGAGAAATTTCTCGGAGCAGTGCAGAGGATCCTGAGTTCAGAATCCAAGATGGCTGCGGCCTTTATCAACAGAAGGAAAAGTTGTAGTTTTATACAGTTTAAGCACTAATTCTCATTTGTGGCTCATTAAATCGGTCTCTCACACTATACCGTCCAACTTATCTGTGGACGTGTTGCTACGGGGTTTTATACGTAAAGCACCACGCGTAATGTGTTATCAACTGCTATTGCTAACAATGGCAATTTAACCAGGCTAGAATTGGATTTCATGATGAGTCGGATTATTTGTCGGATTTACATGAATGTTCAAGGTGTTCAATAAACATGTTAAGTGCATATATATTCCCTTTTTTCTTGAGTCGGTTCGCTCATGCAAAGTGAAATGCGATTAATATAGATTAAAAATGAATGATATTTAATCGTGATTAATCGAAATTAATCCACAGCAACCCTGTGATTAATCTGATTAAAAATTTTAATCATTTGACAGCACTAATATATATATTCAAGTGTATATTCAAGTTTTATTGAACTGTGGTTCTCAGCTTTTTTTATCCAATGACCCCCTGTGTCAGAAAAAAATGTTTGCCCCCCCCCCCCAACACAGGTTATGATATTGTTTCTCCTATATGCATTTTGCAGTGATGACAACAATTGCCAATGTTTATTTTAATTTCGTTACACTGCCAAAGTATTTTCTTTTGAACATGATTCAAACAATGTTTCATTCCACTGTGTCAATACCTTTTTTCCTAGTTTATGACATTGCTGAAGGTGAATGTTTATGACCTAAAAACACTAAATCTACAACCTGTTTGGCAAATGACTCTGACATCAGAAGCCTCACAACCATTAAACATGTGCTTAATAACTGAAAAAAAACCCTCATTTGAAGGTACTATCATTCAAGAAAGTAAACCAAATATTTCAAATTATGATTTTTTAACAATGTATTAAAAATTAATGAATGAATGAATTATTCCTGGCCGTTCCCCTCCGTCAGCTTCCCCGTGAGACGCCACTAACCAGTTTGATTTCAGCTGTGAATTCTGGGATTCTGTGTTTCATTTTGAAATAGCAGTGTTGTACTTTTTTTTTGCACTTTTCAAGTGAATTGTGTGCCCCCCCAGGTTGAGAACCACTGTTCTAGAACATCTAGACTTTTAATTATAAGGCTTTTCAGGCTTTCTCTCAGTGAGAGAATTCGCATCTGTTCGGTTGGTGTCATTGTTATCATTGGTAATGCAGTAAACAGGAGTTGTTTCCTTTCCAGGGCCCTTCCATTTTCTTCTTCCGCGTCGTCTTCAACAAGGAGGTGAGGACCGCCATCCGCTACTTTTGCTGCCGTAAGAAGAAAGACTCCATGGCTGGGACCAAGTCCATGACTTCGGTATGTGTGTCACATGCTTTGAACCGTTGCGCTGTGGTGTTTTTTGTTCGTATCTGACTGCATATTCTTGCCCTTAGTCCTATAACTGCGCTAATAGTTACTCGGACGGCAGAATGTACCGGCCCCAGTTTGGGGAGTCCAGCATCTCCCTCAACAGCACGCTACGTTCAGGGAAGAGCCAGCAGAGTTACATCCCTTTTGTCCTGAGGTACGGCTCCCCTTGCAGGGCGTAGAGTGTGCAACTCTGTCTGGCTAACAGATGCTTCCAAGTATTAAGGTGCTAAATGACACTATTGGGTTTCAGGGACGACTCTGGGCTACACAACAGTCAGGCCCACATGGCGCTGAACGAGAACGACTCGCTGTATCACAAAGCCAAGCAGCCTGGGGAAGGTTTGAGACGCGCCCGTTTCTGGGAGTTTGGGGGTCTTTCCATGGGCCAACTTACAGGCTACCCTAGTGTCTGTCGTTATTCCAACACACGTTTTATCTTTCCGCTTGCAGACCAGGACTCTGACTCCGACAGCGACCTCTCTCTGGAGGACGACCAGAGCGGCTCGTATGCATCCACTCATTCCTCGGACAGTGATGACGAAGAGGGTCCTTACCCACCTGAGGCATGCTGGGAAACCCTGGCAGCAGAGCACGTTCCTGTTCCTCACAACTCGTACAAAGGTACATCACTTAGTTGGACATGGGGGCGGGGCTTTTCACCAGTGAGTGGTAATATTACCTCATTTAATATTATTCTCGTTGCTTTTGTCTTTACCTGACCAGTGTGTTTAGCTAAATATATCACAGAGAACTATCCAGAGGGAAACAAAAAATACAATATTTTTATAATTTTGTATGTAAAAAGTATACAAAAATAGAACTTGGCCAAACCATTGCATTCTGGTTAGGTTTTCGAATGTAGAATGTAACAGAAGTTCTTATGTCCCTTTCCAGACAATAACCTAAGTGAGCCTTACTGGCCAGGCGAATTCGTTACTACAGCCAGTGAGAGCGAGTGCACAGAGAGGCTGAGAGTGCAGACGCTGACCAGTCCAGAGCTCAGCCTGACTCAGGACAAGGGCCCACCGCTGGAAGGTCAGGGTAAAGACAATGGTGCCGTGATCCTGCCCAGCCTGCCCAAACCCAACGCACAGCCACACAAAGGTAAAGGGTGACATTAAGGGAAAGGGGCTGTCTCCATAATTAGATTTTCTGTATTGATTAACTCAATAAACTGATGTTAAAACAAATACATGAATTATGTGTATTTTCATCATTGAATATTCAGCCACCACAAGGGGGCGCTGCACTGCCTAGCAACAACGTAAATTAATCGATGAATCTGATTTTTATTATGGTTTAGAAATCTTGAAAATCTTTAGTAATATGCCATAATTTGAGATGCCAGTGTGAACCATGTCATTTTACTGAGTATGTTTACGGAGTAAGTGTGAAACCATCTTAAGTTACTGTACATTTAGAAATCATATTGTTTTAAATACAGCCAAACTAAAAATTGCTTTGAGTAAAAATCTCTGACATATATGACAAAACAATAAAAGAACAGGAAACAATATTTTAATGATATTTTACATGTGTATTCTAGAAAATCTTGCGCCTTTGCTGTTCACAGCTGTAGGCTTCTATGTCTAAGAGTCCAATTTATTTGTGAAAGACAAGAGTTAAATCATCATTAAATACATACTGTAAACATTTTTTGCACATGAATAATGAAATTATCCTTGTACAAAATGTATTACGAGGCACACGCAATGGGGACTTTCAGACATCTAGCAGACTTCCAGATGACTTTGGTCAGCCAGATTCTTTTATAGTGAGTCAGAGTTTGTATGTTCCTGCTGCTGTTCCCAGGTTAAAACTTTTGTTCTAGAACTCCTCTATTCATATGCATGTGTCCCTTCAGGAATTCTGAAGAAGAAAAGCCTCCCCACTCCTATGGAAAAGAATGTCATCAACCGCATCCACAACGAGCTGTCAGTCAGCGCCCAGGGACCTGCCTCCTCCAGGGGTTCTTCCTCTAGTGATGGTCATGGGGGTGGGTCCAGAGCAAGTCCACAGGAAAAACTTAACGGGGGGGCTCCTGTCAGTGCAGTTGTCAAGGCACAGACTGCAGACGAAGACTCGACCGCTTCAGAGTGAGTATCTAGCCATCATGTGGTGCAAAAATACAATATTATATATAAATTAACTGACTTGCTCATGGCAAAGCCTTGAGGTGGTCTGCATGCAAACCCCAAATGAAATAAGTAGACAGCACGGGTGTGTCATTGCAGGTCATAAAATGTCCAGCGTATACATCGTGCTGGGATGGAGAGACCAGCAAGGGCTGCTGTGAGAGGAGCTGAATTGGTTCACGCTCTGCTTCCCTTTGACTGACATGGATGCCAAAGCCCTCAAGGCTGGAGCAGGCTGCTGTGTGTGGCTCTGGAGTTGGTGATTCTCTTCATTTGGTTTTTGTTTACAAGAAAGGATTGATGCACTTTTTATTTTCTTCAGTTTAGATGGATATGCTGGGAATCAACTGGAATTTTTTTAATAATGTTGTAAAAACTTTTCATGAACCTAAACTCAGAATTTTTTGGACTTTTTGGCTTTTTACCAGTTTTAAACAACAAACTTAAAACTTTCAGGGATTTTTCTACAACACCACTGTCGGATAAGCGTAGATGTGTTTACTTTTCAAATGGCATAAGGGCTTGTTTGCTGTGGAAATACTTTAACCTGTTAACTGGACTGTCTTATACAGCTGCCCATAATGCAGGTCACTTTCCACGGGGTCTTTGAATATTCCCTGTGGTTCATATGGAGGAGTTCCAAGGAAGGGCTTCTATCGGCTGGATTTTGTACACCTCTTCCAAGCAGTAGTTGCCTAATAAATCTGCTGCTAACTGTGTGGTCACTAATGATGTATACAATCCTCTGCAATGAAAGCAAGCTAGCTATGTGCTAATGCTAAGTCACAGGACTTGACCACTTTATGTGAGCTTCCCAGGAGCCTGTCACATAGCAGACACCTGACACTTCCCTGGATCACTAACCTTAAAACTGGATGCTAAGATTGATCTCGATCCTAACTTTGATTCCATGCCTTGGGACCTGGACTACAAAGGCTTGATTCTTACCCCCAATGATTCTGGGACCGACTCTACTCATGCTACCATGGGCAAAGTGAATATTCTGAAAAATTCTGCTGCTTCCAGTGATGAACACATTTGATCTGGAATGGAAAGCCCGCCCGCCAGTCAGGGGATTCAAAGTGCAGCCCTTGTTGCATGAGTTCTTGTCGGTTAACCCTCCATTCAAATAGACTGCAGATGACTTTTCCACCACTTTGCCTTCATAAATAAAAACTTGGGAGACAATTTAAAATCAGAACAAATTGAGACACTAATTTATAGACGTTTTTAATTTCTAATTGAAAATGTTTGGCATGAAGGATTTTTTTAAAATTATTTAACTTGTTGGAAAAATACTACTTTGCAAAATTGTTAAATTGTGTATAACTTTCACATCACAAATCTTGGCAAAATGTATATTTTCACCAGTTTTTAACAAATACTGTAAAATTGTTTTGAGATGTCTAGCAATTTATGTTAATGTAGACTTTACTGGAATGATCAACTCATGCCTTTGACTGCACATATCTCCTGTCTCCTTTTGTTTACAGTAAATACAAAGGCAATTCAATACCTCTGCCATTTATACATTCAGTGCTTATATGAGACATTTCTTAACTTCTATTAACCTGCCATGTGTTCCCCCAGAAATTCATGTATGATTATCCACTATATAGTGTATTTACAAGCTGGGAGGGGACCTGAATCATTTTGTGCAAAAGTGAAACCTGGTGATTTTCCAGTGCACTCCTCCAGTATCATCTTGTGTTCTTCCTAGCTATATACTGGGGTCATTTACAGCTGGAAACGTGGGTTTAGCTGCATCATCCTGCTTTTCCCAAGTTCCTTCACCAGCACGAAACTCCCTGAACCTCAAGCATAGGATGTCTTTTAAAATTGTTGAAAGGTGATGTGTAAAGAAATACTGTAGATGTCGGCAAAATTTGGAGTTGTTGCATTGTTTCTGTATTGTCACTTTGCTTAATATGTTGAGGATCCAATGAAGGACGGACAGCCAGCTAATACATTTCTCATTAACGAGACCCAATGCGGCGGTACATCTTCGTAGAAGCACTGCTACCCACAGTCAGATGTTCTTGCGATATGTTACTTGACTCTTGCTGGCTGTTTTCTTTCATTGCAATATATATATATAATATAGCGCCATTAACGACTGCATGGAGCTACAATATAGGTCTGATCCCTTAGTGTGCCAAAACGTTACATAACAAGCCTTTTTAATTGACATGATAAACTTAAATCTCAGATGTAAACCGTACTCAATTGGTCATAAGCGATTTTCATGCAATCATCATAAAAATGGGCCCGTTAGCAATGTTGACAAGTTAAAAAAATAATAGAAGGGAGCGCTTGCTGGTTTATCAGTCTGCACATAAGCTCTTTGCTCATCTGAAATAGAAACTGCCGTTATTTCGCCAAACGTCACAGAGTGACATAAGGACACCCCGTATAAGGACATGTCACCTCATGCTTGCAATTTGGTTCCCGCAAGCTTATTGGTGACTAATATTTTTTTTTTGTTCTGTGCCGGAAATAATCAAAACTGATAAACATTTTCTTCCATGTTGCATTTTGCCTGAGTTTTTCCATGGTAAGTACCTCGCTCACATGTCCAACAACAAAGCCTTCAGCGGCATTTAGACTGAAAGTTTTCAGATATGATGTCCGCCATGCTACATACCCTGTAGAAAAAGTGGTACAAAACATACTGGAAAGCAATAAGAAAACACTTAAAAAATTTTAATTACTTTAACCATCCCGTTTATAACAATTTTGATTTGCTCAAGCAGGCATATTTTAAATATAAACATTTTTTATATTCACTGCGGAGATAATGAATTATTCTTGAACACTATATCGATTCCTTGTGTGTAAATGGTCTGATGTATAAATTAACTTTTAAAGTTTTCTTGACATGAAACAAGGTGAATTTCTCACAAACCCTCTGAGGCTGGCGTGCCTCGTGGTCACTTGTACCCCCTAACCTGTACCAATAACAATACAAACTTGAAGGTTTGGCCACAACCTTCTGTTCTCTGGAAATGTTTGATTCATGTACAAAAAAACGCAAAACTGAGTCTGTTAGATTGTTTACCTGCTGATTCATTAGAGTTTTTATTTTAAAAAATTATAAGGCTTATGTTTTAAAATGTAATCATTTAAAGGTGATTCGGTATAAACCGCAAAAAAACAATGCAAATGCCATATGGCTTCACTTCAAGTAATCAGTTTTAATCGACCAAAGATGAAAACAAGTTTTTTGTTTAAATATATTTTTCTAAACTAGGCAAATCTGTGGTTTAAATATGCCATCACTCTGTAGTTCATAGGGTTCGTTACTTTGAACTAATAGGACTTGCAATGTTTGTTGTCCAACAAAACAGACTTTAACTCTGCATCACCTTTCAGGTCCGGTTTTGTTCAATTCTGTTTCATTTGAGGCTGTGTTTAGGAAATTTTTGATCCCAGATGCAACTGTGAAAATAAAACTGATTTTGAGATCGGGGCTGTGATGTGGTCAGTCTTTGTCCTGTTTCCTGGAGAGAGTCAGATGTATTCAAATGGAAGTCTCATTTCACTCTCACACAGTTCGACACAACATTCAGCCAATTACATCCAGGACAGAAGAGCTTCCATATTCGCAAAGCAAATAAGCTAAAAGAAAAAATATTGTGTGGCTGCCTGTTTTTTTATGTTTAATTTTTAACAGGTTCTCTGCCTACACTTACAGTGCTCAGAGGAAGTTTTGGCCACTTACTAATTGTGTAAAAATATTGCAAAATTATTGGTTCCATCCATCCATCTTCTGAAACTGCTTATCCTGTTCAGGGTCACAGGGGATCTGGAGCCTATCCTGGAGGCTATGAATGCAAGGCAGGGAATAACCCAGGATGGGGTGCCAACCCATTGCAGGGCACACTCACACACATCTATGGGCAATTTAGCAAACCCGATTCGCTTCAGTATGTGTTTGGACTGTGGGGGAAACTGGAGTACATGGAGGGAACATGCAGACTCCACACATAGAGTACCATCTTTGCAAGAACATAGAACATCTACCGTTTGTGTTTAGTATCACTTTTGGAGAAAAGGCAAAACCCGGACTTAATGAGTCGGTACAAAAATTGCAACTTTTTTTTTTTTTTTACTTAAATAAACAGAAAACATCTGTGCAGATGTGTTAAACATAGATTGTCTGTGGACTTTTATTATGAAACCAATTAATTTGCAGCAGGTTTACCTAATTAAGTAAGCATCCCAAGACATCGTGTGAGCATGTATTCATGAAAATACTTATAGATAATAAGATCATAGGGAAAAAAGCCATAAAACCTAATGTTAAGTGGATTGCCTGAACTGCTATTTTTAGTGAGTCTAATCTGATACCAGTTAGTTTCAACAGCCATTAAAAACAATGACTAGTTCTAGTCTTTGTGCTTGGGGTATGTTAGACTCACTGATACCATGAAAGAACTCCTCATTTGCAGACTCTGTCATCAATGTGGTTTGGGCGCAAAACACATTTATCCAATACAATGTGCCTTTCCCAAAGTATTGAAAGGAAGCTAAAAAAAAAGAGTGAGATCCTTACCCCCCCCCCCCCCACCTCCCGAATTTGCCTATAAGGGGCGATTGCCTGTACGGTACGATGAAGCATGAGTCGGTGACAGGGCAAGATGCTGACATCCTGCAGTCTGACTGTGAAAGCAAAGTGACCAGCTTCTTTTCCAAATGCTAGCTGTACTTCTCACCATGACAATGACACAAGTGAGTTAAAAAATGTAATTGTATTATCAAAAAGAAACAAGGAAGATGTTATATACATTCTGGTTCCAGTTTGTTTCTGCTTCAGACATTTTCAGTGTCACTTTGATTGCACCCGGTCAACATAAAAATACATCATCGGAATCATGTAATTCTCTGATGGATTCTAATGGGTACAACAATATGTCATTTGGAGCATGTAGAAAAGGCCTGGATTACTGATAGCAAAAGTGAAAACATAATGTGTGTCACACCAGGCTTTTATCGCCCTTACAGCTCATCTGATCATCTCTCCGCAGAAAAAAAAAACAAACTAAAAATTCAGGTGGAAATTTCACACTGGTGCAAATGCTTAATGAATCACTACACCTGTAGTGGGTAGGGCAATATTCAGTATATAGACAGCAGCTGAAGGCCAACAGGAAACACAAAATATGTAATTAACATCATAGAAAGTAACACCTTTTATATGGAGGATGTTTTATGAATATTAATTATGACCATAAGTCGTTTAAATGATTATATGTAAATTTAAATAATAATTTGAATAATGATTTAAATTGTTATAAATAATAAAAATTGTAAAAGTATCTGTGAAAGTCTCCCATTAAACTCAGGGGACAGACTCTAAACAAAACCTAACATCTAATTGGTTATATTGCAAACTAAAAGTTACTACAGATCGATCTCACCTAGTCATTTGAATTCTCCTTTATGAATTCTTAATTTATAACAAATTTATATAAAAATTCTCATTTTTGCCCGTTCAGTCCTGAGGCCATATTAAGATCCATCTCCTGATCGCCTCCTCTGGGGGGACTCTAGACCCATAAAGTGTGAAAAATTGCTATCGTGACTCGCTGCATTAAAATGTCTGGCTACCGATGATGACTTGCTACAGTTTCTAGTTGCACATTTATGTTCACAAATTCTGGTTTTTAGCTGTCGTGTTTTTTTTACGCCACCACAAATGACGACAGACAAGAGATTCTAGCCCTTACTTAAAAAAAACAACACGGCTTTTTATAGCTATCAAAGTATGAACGAATTATGAAAAAACATACTGTTACACATTTAACATTTTTTTCGGATCGAGGTAAACTGCGGATACGGGGGGACTACTGCAATCCATCCCCACGATATATTACAACATGGCCACGATTGTACATCCTTTTTATCGTTATGTCATGAGCGGGGGTTCCGCACATTTCGTTGCTTGTATAAAAGAACAGCCATATGGATTAAATAAGTTTAGCTATAGCTAACACTGTGTGGTGGCAAGTGTAAGTTAGAACAGCTTGACTGTCATGCTAAAGTTAGACGAGCTTAAGTAAGTTAGGATGTAATACAGCCCCAGGACAGAACAGACAAAACGTGGTCATAAACGATAATTCAATTGACTAGGCGAGATCGAGCTCTTGTAACTTTTCGAGCTCTTGACAGTTTGTAATATAACCACTCAGATATTAGCTTTTGTTTAGAGCCCCCCACTCAGTTTGATAGGTGACTTTGACAGATTATTTTAATGCTTGCTGGTATCCTTTAAAATGTAGTTTAAATAATCATTTAAATGACATATGTATTTATTGAATATTGTTACAAAACACCTTCCATACCTTTCAGGCTAAATGAAAGCATTCCAACACATGCAAATGCTTTGATTATTAGAGTGATTACAAAAACAGGCAATCGGCATAATATAACAAGTATTGGAATATACTTAAAGAACAGAATAGCTAATTGGTATGCAAACACATACATAGTTTGTTTTTTAATAAAAAAATAATCACATGTTTTTTGACATTGCAAAGCTTAATTTTGACTGGTCCTGTACATTTATCCACCACTTGTGTTGTGCTTTTTTGCCTAGTTTGTTTTTGCAGATCCCTGTGTAAGGTCTGATTAACTGCTGGGCTTCGCTTCTGGAAGCTCTATGGCCCCTGAAAGTGGCAGTCTAGTAGAAAGATGTGAGGGCACCGTAAGAAGTGAAAAACAATGAATTTTGTTGACATTTATTGCTTGCTATAACATTGTTAAATTCTTAAAAAGTAATACCCAATATATATATTTTATACACAAATAAATTTTGGTTAAGAGGCTACATGGATAAGCATTACTCTTATTGGATAAGAGTTACAGGGCGTTTTTCCACCGCACCAGGTACCAAACTTTCGGTACTTTGGGGAAGTACCGAAAATACGGTACTTCCAGGTATTGGTTTTCCACTTGCATAACACTGGTACCGGCACCAAATGACATAACAACACGGGTATTTTGTACTGAATTCTGTAGTGTATTATAGGGCTGGACGATGTGCAATATTAATTCCAACAATGCATTTTATGCACATTCAATTCTTGCATCGCTAGTGAGCTAGATTAAAATAAGGCTTTTGCTTACTTTCAATTCTGTACTGACATTATAGCGTAGGGGGTTAAGGCTTCACTAAAATATTTTTACTGCTACTCTGTCATAGGAAAATAAAGAAACTTAGCAAGCTTTGCAATTTTAATTATTATTCCTTGTATAGATTCTTATATGTATAAAAATCAGTTTAAAGTTTATCTCCACTGCTTTTGCATGAGTGCTGCATGTGTTCTCAGAGACAATCATAATCATTTTCATCTTTGCCTTTTATATCACTCGAAGGCAGGTTTATGAGAAATTTATGAACTCCTTTTTTATACATACCCCAATACTTATTACAACAAAATCACACTGCTAGGACAGCATGCTATATGCCTGCTGTATAAGTATATTCAACAAAATACTTTTTAAATTTCTTGTCATGCCATCTGGATCTTTTTGTTGTATGTCTGACCAAATTGCATCTTTTTTTTTTTTACTTTGTTTATCATTATTTTGATATAACTGCTTTCAAGACCGCATCTGTATTGTGTTTCAGCGGCAGCCTATTTGCATAACCGATCGACAAAGAAAGCATTTCAAGTCCCACCCCAAACACCGAAGTACCAAATAAGTACCCCAGCTGGTTTGGCACTTTTCAGTATTGGAACATTTGGTGCTGGTACTCGACCGGAAGTCAATGGAAAAGCATAAGTACTGAAAGTACCATACTTGGTGCAGTGGAAAAGCGCCCATAGAAAATGAAAGAATGCATGCTTGGTAAGGGGATTCACTGAGTCACATTTAATGTTCCTTTGCTTGTTTACTCTGCCTGCGTAAGCTGATGTGTGTCCAGTATGTCATCTCATGCTTGCATATCATAGAACTGGGGATGCATCACAGGTCAGACCACAGGAAACTGGTCGCAGGTTAGGGCATTAATGCAAGTAGCATCTGAGAGTGTCTGGTGATTGGTGACTGTCTGAAAATGAGGCTGACCCACAAAGCCAAATAGCAGTGGTGTGCATGCTGTCTACGTGCCTGCAGGAGGAGCCACTGCCTTGGTGTTCTCACTGGGAGACCGTTTCTGCCCCTTTCTTGTGTCCTATGCCATCACCTCGGGAGACACTGCAGGGAAAAGAATAGTAATTAAATACAAATGCTGCACATCCAACCATATGAATTGCAAAAAACCTTCCAGTAGCCTTTGAAATTGGTCTTTGTATGAATGTCCTGACTTGTAACATACTTGTTGGTAATAATAAGAGTGGTGCCCTGGCCTCATTATGAGTTTTTGAAGCATTTTAACCTTGTATCATACTGCAAAAGTTTAGAACTCATCATTCCAGTAAATGTAAGTCCTATGCCCATATAAATGGTGATAATTCTGCAGGGTAGAACAGGGATCTACTGAAAGAGCTACCTGCACCTAACAAGTGAAGACAAGGAGTTAAACAGAACTTGGCACTTCAAGGATTTCAGCGAGGCATGCCTTAGAAAGTCTGAATGTTACTGAAAATACTGAATGTTACTGCTAGTGTAGCGCAAGCTAAAACCCTAGGTTCCTTTAAATCTGAGCTAGATAAGATTTTAACAACTCTGAGCTATTAGTTAAGTTCTCCCCAAACGAGCTTGATGGGCCTAATGGCCTCCTCTCGTTTGTAAATTTCTTATGTTCTTAAATGCAGATATTCTGGCTGTCACAGAAAAAACGATTTTAATGCTACTAGATTAAGCTTCATTATATTCAAATCTCAAGCATTCTGTGTAATAAAATGCTGTTACAAGACATTAGACAACAGGGAACCATAGCATTTTATCAAACAGTAAAACCTTGGTTTTACTCCTGTAAGTACATGATTTTCTTTGAGTACACAAGTTTATAATTTAATATAATACTGAGTAACACTTTACTTAAGGGGGGCACAAGTATCTTAGTAACTCAGTTGCTACTCAAGTTCAAATCACAAACAGAGTAAATGCATGAAATACATGAACCATTATGACCGATTAATGATGAACGAGCAAGGAATCAGTGCATAAATATCACTTAGTTTCTGGTAAATTAATACATTACTACATTATTTGTGCCTCAAGTAAAGTTATCTAAGGCTGAAACCATAATATAATATTACTATAATGCTAAATCCACAGACAATAGTTCTACTTTTGAGGATGGGGAGTTGCTGGACAGAGAAACCAGACAACAGAAAGTCAACTACAAGGTGACCATAGGTCATGTTACTGTACCTCTGGCTGGAGCGGAGTTGAGCTACTGGGACACCGTGGTACACAGGAAGGCGAGACACCCCTAATGAAGGAGAGGACATAAGACAGTAACCCACAACAGCAGAGTCTAATTCCCTGCAGGGAAGCTAGTGAAATACATGCAGCTTGTTTATTCCACACACATTGACAATAGACATTTTACTGCAGCACGTATGTGAAATATGTTGCTGCTGAACGCTGTCCTTTCTTTCAGAACAGATAGGGGGAGCTGCAGCTAATGAACATGAACACAGAATAAACGTGAGTAGCCTTAATCATTCAATGATATTAAATGAATGAATAATTGAAACACAATTCTAAATACAATTCTATAACTGGTTCAGTCCAAAAATGTGTTCTGTTCTCTGACTAGGTGGTGTAGCAAAACAGAAATGTGTGCAGACAGAAATCCTGCGTTGAGGATCAGGATAACTTGTCAACTAACACAATACAAGTTTTTTAAACAAAACATACTTTATTTTGCCAATGTTGTTTTATGTGCCTGAGATCCCATAACTCAGTGTACCTGTATCTGAGGCCAGAGACCTGCCCTTGGGTACAGACCAGCCCAGCACTGGTCTGGGGTAGGCTGTGGAGGTGGTCTGATGCTTGGGACCTAGGCTGGGCTTGGTCACATGGGCAGGGCCTGCACATAGGTGTGGGGTAGAGATTAGTCCTGCTACTTCCTGCTTCTTACTAAAACCAGAAAACAATCAATCATCCTCAACTTCAGAGAGATGAATAAATGAGGAAAAATTGGTGTTATGTGTGAGTTTTATAACAAGTGATTGGAACAAATCGTGAAACCTCCCTGAAACATGATCTGCATGGCATTCCAAGAATACACAGCCCATATGTGAGATTTATATACCCAGGGGGGGGCTACCTAGTTGCTATATATCTATATGTTTGTCTACATGTGTAAAGTACTGTTATTTGACCAGTATATTAGTATGTAAAATACAGAGAAGCCTTCAACAAAAGGAAAAATATACATTTTGTATAGAATCATTTCATATAAGTTAACAAAATGTAATATTGTATACCACAGCATTTCCATATGCATTATAATGTATCAGAAACAAAATGATCTAGATCCACAATCACATCTAAAGACAGACAGCCTTATTCACCAGGGTGGTGTGTATATACTGTATACCAAAGGAGGTGATTTACCTGCATGTGTAGCCTGTGTACCTGAGAAGCTCCTGGCTAGTGGTTTCGTCTTTATCTTTGCACTTGCAGCAGGTCCTCCCTGTCAGGTTGGGGAAGCTCAGTGTTATTACACGTTACATCTGGTCGTACCTCAGAGAAGACAGCCATGAAGTATATCTCTAGTACCATGCTGGAGACTTGTGAGGTGGGGGCCACAGTGTAGGAAGAATTGCAGACAGCCTTGAGATTTTTCTTGGCCCCAAGAGTCCTGTGGGTCGGGAAGGGCCTGACTGCTGCAGCAGCCCCATCTTGTGAGCCATTCCCAGAATGCAGAGCAGCAGAGGAACCATTACTGCGTTGGCCTCTTCCTATCCCCTGCCCAGGCTTCATGCATTGCCTGTGGAGGGAAGTAACAAGCGCAGCCTGGCCTGTAGCTGGCATGACAGCAGGGCCGCTACTGGCTTTAGCCCTGCTTTTCATCGGCGTCACCTCTTTTTTAGGCGAAGTGGCTGGGGAGTCTCTATTGGGTGTGCCCTTGCCTGCACGTGCCGTGGGCGTGGTCTTCTTTGTGGCAGGAGCTGTCTCGCCAATCGTTGGTGTTACCATTGCTTTGACAGCGGTTGATGTCCTGGCAGTGGGTTTTACCTCATTTGCCACATGTGTAACATTGCGCACAGCTGGTGTGGTCTTGCACGCTTTGGGAGTGTTTTTGCGTTTAGCGGGAGTGGCCCCGTCTGTAGTGGGAACATCCAAAATGTTGCTGACGGGAGAGCTAGGAGATGCCAAGCCCTCCTCTCCATTCAGGGAGAGTAACGAGATGCCCTCCAAGCTGACATCTGGCAGAAGGAGCCGAACAGGGCTGTCCTTCACCACGTAGGTTTCCCGCCGAGGGCTCCGCCGTGGTTCCTGTGCCCTTATGAGGGCTGTGACTAAGGGTGACTGCTCCAGGTTTTCCTTTAACGCCAATTTCTCTAGCTGCCGAGCAAGACGGTTAGCTTCCCGGCAGACCTCTTCAAACTTTTCCGTGCTTAATGGGGTCCAATGAGGCGGTCCAGGTGAGGCCCTGCCAACACCTTCTTGGGCATTGAGGTCCAGGCCCTTGGCCACGCAGCGCTCCACGTGTTTCACAGGCCCCACGAAAACCTCTTCCTCCACCTCCTGGCTTGCCTGTTCACTGCTGCGGGAAATGCAGTTATACTGGTTATGTTGCTGTGTTACTTATAGTGTGTAAATGTATTTGGTGGAGTCTGATGGGTGATAGAGATTATGAGTTTAAACAGTAATGACAATTACATCCATATTTCTGTTCCTGGTCCCAGGCACAGGCACATACGTATGCACACACTCAAAATAATACATTATGGGCAATGTAGAGATTCCAGTTAGTCTTTGGAATGTGGAAGGAAACACACTGTACTGGTTTTCACAAAGTCTGCTGCTTCAGTTTTTATGACGGCAATTTGCATATAATCCATAATGTTATGAAGAGTGATCAGATGAATTAAAATGCAAAGTCCCTCTTTGTCATGAATATGAATTTAATCCCAAAAACTCATTTCCACTGCCTTTCAGCCCTGCCACGAAAGGCCCTGCTGACATAATTTCAGTGATTCTCTCGTTAACAGAGGTTAGAGTGTTGATGAGGACAAGGCTGGAGATCAGCAGACTGAACAGCAGACTGGATCCTTTAAAAGAAGGGCGGTGCTTGAAATCATTGTTCTTCCTCTGTTAACCATGGTTAACTGCAAGGAAACACGTGCAGTCATTGTTGTTTTGCACAGAAAGGGCTTCGCATGAAAGGATATTGCTGCTACTAAGGTTGCACCTAAATCATCCATTTATCGGATCATCAAGAAATTCAAGGAGAGAGGTTCAATTGTTGTGAAGAAGGCTTGAGGGCAGAAAAAAGATTGTCTGGAGAAGAAAAGGTGAGCGCTACCATCAGTTCTGTGTCATGCCAACAGTAAAGCAACCTGAGACCATTCATGTATGGGGTTGCTTCTCACCCAAGGGAGTGGGCTCACTCACAGTTTCGACTAAGAACACAGACATGAATAACGAATGGTACCAAAACATCCTCCGAGAGCAACTTTTCCCAACCATCCAAGAACAGTTTGGTGATAAACAATGCCTTTTCCAGTATGAGGGAGCACCATGCCATAAGGAAAAAGTGATCACTAAGTGGATTGGGGAACAAAACTTCGACATTTTGGGTCCATGGCCAGGAAACTCCCCAGACCTTAATCCCATTGAGAACTTGTGGTCAATCCTGAAGAGGCAGGTGGACAAACAAAAACCCACAAATTCTGACAAACTCCAAGCATTGATTATGCAAGAATGGGCTTCCATCAGTCAGAATTTGGCCCAGAAGTTGATTGACAGCATCCCAGGGTGAATTGCAGAGGTCTTTAAAAAGAAGGACCAACACTGCAAATATTGACTATTTGCATAAACTTTATGTAATTGTCAATAATAACCGTTGACACTTATGAAATGCTTGTAATTATACTTCAGTATTCCATAAAAACATCGGACAAAACGATCTAAAAACACTGAAGCAGCAAGCTTTATGAAAACCAATACTTGTGTCATTCTCAAAAGTTTTGGCCACGACTGTACGCATAAACACACTGTAGACAACAAAATCCAGCTTATTAGTCTCCGTAAATGCATATTATGCAACCACGGTGTGAATCGACTGAGTATAGAAACTGCTGAGCTTATGCGGATCCCCCGGACCGACCATATAAGAACGGGACACCTCGTTACCTGTCCGATACCGGAGACCCGAAGGTAAAATCGAGCTGCTCTTCGGTTATAAAACCAAGATCTGAAAGACACGTACAGTTCAACTAGTTAACTATGCCTTGGGCTGATATTTATTTATTTAAAGCGTGTGTAAATTGAATTCATACCTTTTGTAAGATTATCCATTTTTAAATCTTCTGAATGTTTTCTGCAAATACAAGAGAAACAAGGCGTTTAGGTAAATAAATAGGTATCTGGTCTTTTCTGCTATTAAAATACGCATCTGATGATAAAACGCTTTCATTCGTAAATGATTCATTTGTGAAAATTTATTAAATACAGGTTATCGCCAATTGATACCGGAGGTAGACAAACTTGCATAATCAATAGTTAGTAATCACTTTCAAAACGTATTCATTCAAATAACGGGTCGGTTTCCATGGCACAAAACCAAATCGATAACATATAAACAGTTATGCATTTAAAATTTAATATACCAAACGCACTGTTGTTCGATTTAAATTTTGTACCGAACACACCGATTGGACGGTTCACAACCGGAAGTTTCTCCATGGCACCGAGTAGGCATAAACTGTCCGCCACGACACAGTTTCCGTTATACTGCTCTTATTCTGTTAAACTGATGTTACATGCCAACTTTAAGTGATAGTATCTTAAATGTATAGTATGGGTATTCTATTGATTGATTTATTTAGTTCCATTTTTATGTCTATCTTTATTGTGTGTTCAGTTAAAAAATAAAGTGTAATATTCATTCTGGAACTATTTTAAAAGATTTTGTTTCCTTACGGACACTATTTTTGACGTACCACGCACGCGGAATTGTGTCTGAACTGTGTTAATGTTCGTCTTATCCGTGCTTAAGTTTAATTTGCACATTTGACATTAAAGATGTCTGGTATTCCACCGGATTCGTGGCAGCCGCCAACAGTATCACTGGAGACTTCGTAAGTGGACCATGAAGAATTTAATGAATTGAATGTTTTTCTGTTATTGTCGGATTTATAACCTTATTTTACCGCTATCTGTGCACCCCCACTGACAAATCATTTTGATCAATGTAGACAAACGTCAAACATAATAATTACGGCCACTGCTAGCATCTTAATTCACAATATTTATATTTATTTACTTTTATATGACAGTCTGAGAATGAGCCTAAAGTACATGATGTGCTGTGTCATTTGTATGACATTCTGTAAACTGGTAAAGGGTCAGAATTCGTGTTTTGAATCGTTAGGTATAAAGGAAATTTCACAATTTCGTCCTTTACATAGTTTTTGATGGCAAATATTTATAATGCGGCACAACATTGTGAATACAGGGTAACTCACCGTATTAAATGTAATGTAGACAAACTAAACTTGATATGAATTATATTTTGGGCTCATAAATGTGGGCTGTGATATACAATACGAGTGGAATTTTAAAAATCTTAATACAATCCTACTGTACTGAGTAATATTGCTTTTAAAAACTTCAAAAAAGTTAAAGTTACTATTACAGAATCTCTATGGCTACGAATGGTAATGAAGATTTATGTAACACAATTACATACGTTTAATCCACTAACCAGTTTGAAACCAATTACTTTGTTGCTGAAGTGCAAACGTCCAGTAAGGGACGATAACGTTATGCATCTCCAACTTATGCTACAATATTTCGGCTTCGCTTATCCATCATTTGTCCGTCGTTACAGCTGCTCCAACACATGGCAGTGGTAGTATGATTTTTTACGATGAATGGGTTATTCATACTGAACGGTGAGAAATGATACGCTAGTGTTATGGCTATAATTTCAGAATGGGCACCATCGTTGTGGAACTGTACTGGCAGCATGCTCCGAAAACTTGCAAGAACTTTGCGGAGCTTGCCAGGCGTGGGTACTACAACAGCACCAAGTTCCACCGAATCATTAAAGACTTCATGGTACAGGGAGGTGACCCGACCGGAACTGGTGAGCAACTAATCTTATTTTATTTTTTGATTTTAAGGGTACTTTCGAATGGACAGTAATCAGTCAATTAAACAATCAGCTAATTAAAATGGTGTGTGGCTCAGCGGGCTAAGCCTCTGTGCATTGAATGGAAGGTCACCAGTTTGAGCCCAGCCTTGGCAGAATAGTTGCATCTGTGGGCCTTTGAACAATAACCTTTGACCATAACCCCCAGCTCCATTGACACCACTAGGGGGTGTCACCCTTTGCTGCCAAACTTGCCCTCACCTACGTATGTGTCTGTGTGTCATGGAGAGCAAGATGGGGTAGGTGAAATGAGAATTTCCTCATGGGGATCAATGAAGTTTCTTAATTTCTACTGCTGCTTTTCTTATTATAAGTATAAATCAAGATTTAATTTGATGTAAATGTGCAATAAAGAGAGGATTCCAGTAGCTTTCACTTTTTATGTCAGTCATTTTCTTTCATTTGAAAGTATCACCTATAAATGGTGATAATTATTGGGTACCATAATTTAATGTGTTCACTTGCTTATCTGCCACCCACATGACAATGTACACATTTTCCCATTTATAGTACCATTGTGAGTTGTGGGAACAGATAATTTAAAGTTAAGTAGCATTACAAGTGGGTCCTTCCTAGGATGTCAATAAGCCACTTTCAGAGTAAACCCCCCCCAGTTTTATCCTGTATCTCCGTGTCTCAAATATAAAGGGAATGATCCTGTGTGTGAGCGCAAACACACGCACAATGTGCAGCTTCATTTAGATCCTACTTTTGTTTTTAAAGGACGTGGCGGTGCCTCCATATATGGAAAGCAGTTTGAAGATGAACTGCAACCCGAGCTGAAATTCACAGGTAATTTGGGATTGGCAGTGAATAAGTGATGCTTTGGTGGCACGCTTCTCACTGCGGCTCATGCAGAGTAACGGCCTCTCTGTGTTCTCGCATGCAGGGGCTGGCATCCTGGCCATGGCCAACGCAGGTCCCGACACCAACGGGAGCCAGTTCTTTCTCACCCTGGCACCCACACAGTGGCTGGATGGCAAGCATAGCATCTTTGGCCGAGTGTGCCAGGGCATCGGGGTCGTCAACCGCATTGGCATGGTGGAGACAAACTCCCAGGACCGACCTGTAGATGACATCAAAATCCTCAAAACCAGCCTGCCAAACTGAGTTTCTTCCTCTCCTGTATAGTGTTTAAATACATGTTTTTTTTTTATATGCAGTCTTTTGTGGTAATGATTAATTTCTTTGGAATATTATGGTTTATTGTGCATATGTATCCTGTTTCAAATAAATGAAGTGGCTATATATCCACACTCCAGTCACATCAGGTAGTTAAACCACTCCACACATCATAGTAGGAAGTTTCATAGTAGCAAGGTTATGATCTCCCACTATAACTGCACTGAACCACTACTAATACCATAATAACAACTTCACCACTATCACAATTTAACTTTTCATAGCTTAGACATTACTGGTGATAATCATCATGCAGTGCTCACAGGAAGTCTTGGAATGCTTGGTTGATTCCTTAAAAACACTGCAAATTATTGGTTTTATAACATAAATACTTACTTTATTCATTTGTTAACAAAAATATCATATTAGAATCAACGAGTAGTTTTAAGTGAAACATTCATTTCAAATAGTAATCAATTGAAGCCCACATTATAGTTGTAAAAGAGTTGTTCTAATCCTAAGAAGTAGTCTCATTTATAATAAAAAAACATGAAATTTTTGTGTTTAGTATATCTTTGGGAGTCAATGTCTAAAGTTATAATTAATTGCTAAATGGCAAAAACAACTGAATGAGTCAAAAAAATGACTTCAAATGTGTGTGCAGAAGATGTGCAAATATGTCAAACGTGCTTGTCAGACCTTTGTTATGAACACAATACATTTACAACATTTTTACAGAATTAACCAAGTGTCTCAAAACATTCTGTGAGCGCTACACTATAAATCTGCATCCAAGGAGGTGGAGTAGTGACCTAGGAGTTTGGTGTGTGTGGAGGATGTATTTTGCTACCTTGGTTATGGTCAGTTAATGCAATTCCTCAGTCTCAAATTCCTGAAGAATATCTCCCAGCTTGTGATTAGGAAGATGGTCATGGAATAGAAATTATTTTTGGATAAAAGTGCAGGTAAGATCCTCATTCATTGGTCATCTTTTAGTGTTGGGTGATGAAAGTTCCCTGAATGTGTCAATCATTCAGAGACAGAAGTGCAATACTGCTAAAAGAGGAAGTACAGTAAAAAAAAAAGACCGGGACAAATGACTAGTCTGTTAGATGTGTAAAGTGGTGTGCTAAGTTTTGCTGTTTCCATAGTGATGTGAAAACAGTAATGAATATGCCTGAAATAATATGAAGAGTGCTGTATTTATGTGGTGCTAGACCGGCAGCCTAGTTAGATCCTGTCGTGAGGTTCACTCTTTTATCTGTGCTAGTGCTGGTCCCTGTGTAAAGAAGATAAGCTCAGTCCAGTCACTTTTTACTTACATTTGAATTTTATCCATTTATAAAGTTAGAGAATTTCATACTTCAGAGAGGAGCTTTTTTCCAGAGAGACACCAGAAGACACCTTCAACCTTCCTAAACCTCTTTGGAGTTATCGGTGGATTGTACTACACATATAACTAAAAGTTTTCATGCATGAGAATCATTCTGTCATGTTTAAGCAGCTGCTTATTGAGTGCTAAAGAATTTAGTGGGGGAGTGGAAGTTACTGGAAGGTCAGTGGCAAATGGCATACACATCCATGTTTCAGAGGTTATATCATACATTATATCTAGCAAAACAGGCAGAGTTAGCCTGCAGCCATGTAGCTTTGATCAGAGAGTGGATCCAGAAAGTTCTTGAATAGTGTCTGTGTGAGAACTTCACATGCAACTGCTCTGTGGAACAGGAAGAGCTCTTCCTGTGGCAAAACAAGCAAAGTGAGATGGGGTTCCTGTGCTGTAGGAGTTTTAAGGTTTGGGTTATTATTTGAGATCAGTTTAAGCTTTGAGATGGGGTTTAGTTTTAACATGTAGAATGTGAGTTACTGTGGGCCCTAGGCTGATATAAGTATGGGCACTCAGGTATTGCCGATTTAACTAACCCAGGGATGTCAAACTCAGGGCCTGCTTGCTAGGTCTTCTCCCAAGCTGGCTCCTTGAGCTCTTATTGAGCCAAAAGAGAAACGAGAGAATAAAACAATGTTACATAAATGATCAGTGAGCAAGGTGCCGGCAGTACATCTTGTCAAGCTCAGCTGTTTGATTTTTGGTAGAGCGGGATCCTGCTGTTTGCTAGGGCCTTGGGCTTTAGCCGAGGGTATCCTATGCATTAATCCACCCCTGATTATGGGACCAAATGCATTGTCATTGAGATGGTGGTGTGAGGTTACCATCCTGTGGATGTTAGGGTCCCTAAGATGCCAACATGCCAACATCAGATAGACATCTGAACAGAGTGATTTGACAGGCAGGTAACTGGTTGCTTCAGACTGATCTTTGCTATTAATGAAATCACTAGGAGACAGGCAGAGCATAGCATTCAGAGGAAAAAAGTGGGTAAAATATTGTAACTTCAAACCCTCCATCCTTAGAATATTGTGGCAGTCATATTCCATTATTTAATAATAACAAGCAGAATGTAGCGTAGTGACCTTAGATTTGTTGTGCGCTCAGTTCCTGCCCTGACTGTGTGAAGTTGATCTATTCTGTCCATGTTTATTTTGGTCAAAGACATGAAGTGTTTCTCAAGCCGGTCCTCGGAGACAATGCAAGTTTTTTCTTCCTACCAGGAACTGGGAGGGAACAAAAATGTGGACTGGGGGTCCCTGACAACTGGGTTGAGAAACACTGCTCCAAATAAACAGAGTATGTATGGGGTGTTTACCTGGCATCCCTTCCAGACTGTCCCGTACCTCATCCTGTATGTTCCCTGGGACTGACTCCAGACTTGCCACACCCCTGCAGTGGTTGATGACTAACAATAACCACATTCCATGTTGAGAGACTTTCACCTGACAAATCCTGTCCTCCTGTTTTGCAACTCTCAAGAGTGACGAAGGAGGCATGACTCACATGTCTCCTGCAAGGAGTAGATTTCATAACAGACCACACTGCAGTCATTGGACTATACAGCACAGTAGGAACTAGTATAATAGGCTGTGTCAGTCCTCAAGGGCTAGAGAACCACAGCATCAACAGGCACCTATCAGGTAAGAACCAACAGCCTAAAGTCCCTTCATTAATTTATGAATGAACACCTGACCATCCCTTGGCCCTCAGGGACCAGGACACTTCATTGGGGCTGATCTCTCTTTTGTGGTATAGCTCCAGCTTGCAATCCAAGAAGAATCTCAAGAGAACTTGGTTCCATGGTATTTTTGACAGGTTTCTCAGAGCAGTCAGGGTCCTGATGGGGAATGTCTGTGGAGAAAAGTTCAGTATTTTCATTATTGTTCATTATTTTCTTCAGTGGCTTGCATTCAAACTGACAGCTATTAACCCGTGAAAGCACTTCAGCAAAGCTGTGAAAGCACAGCATTTTCAAAAATGTTAAAGTGCCTCTTAGCCTTGACTACTGGTATACATAATACAGTAGTATTGCCATATGCAATCTGGAGGAAACATAAATTAAGAAATAGCTAGTGCTTCCTTTTGAGTATGGAACATGTTTCAAGCAACTTTTGCAGACAGTGAAATTTCTGTTAACTGTTTTCACTTCCTCGTCATTGTATTCAACAGCGAAACTGAAATGATCCCACACCGGAGAAGCCGGTGCTTCTTCAAACTTTTGTCTCTCAGCTCCTCCGCTGGCCATGCCTGTTTTTTTTCTCTTTTTCCGTGTCTGTGTGCGAGCTGCACTTCCAGCTCAGCTCCAGTTACAACAGTGTGAGAGGGGGCGAGTGGGTGGAGGCACAACAGTGATTGGACATTTACTTGCGGGGAGGGCTTTCGCCCATTCATCAATTTCAAAATGAATCGCAAAACTGAAATCCCACGGTCCATAAGGCCGAATTGGACCGTGCAGGGCGGACCCAACGGTTCAGTATTTTACTGAGTACCGGTGCATCCCTACTACATATGTAGAAAAATACAGGCCTGTATTCTGCATGTATCAACTGCAATGTGACAGATACTACCTCATTTAACCAATCCTTGAGTATGAATATCTACAATCTCAGAGTTAGTCTGTTGTCTGAAATAACTGATGACTTATTGCTTATTTTTACTGCTACAAATGCCAGGCAGCTTGGTTCAGGAAACACCTAATTAACCAACTTACATGTGAAGGCTTGAATCTGGGAGACTTGTTTCTGGTGAGATGGGGAGGAGCTGAACCATTGAGGGTGGGTGTTGAGGGCGGTTAAGAGGACTGACTGTGAACTTTCAAACAAAATTGTCACTGTTTCCTTTACCTGTCCCTCAGTGACATAACTGGGTGCAGTGCCTTACTGGACGGCAGAAGCTTTCAGTGCAGAGACAGGACAATCCCCACTGGAAAGAGACTCTGCCACAGCTCAGCACAGAACTGGTTCCCATGAGGCAAACTGACCTGAAGATCATTATATTGGGAGCACTTGGGTAGGACAAATCTTTATTATCTACAAGAGATCAAATGGCTAAGTTGCAGAAGAAAAAAAAACACCTGCCACTATCATTTTGGACTTCCTTTGACAGGCCTAGGAGGATGGGCTCCCCCTTTGAGTCTGGTTAGGGTTAGGGCTTCCTCTGCTGGCCCCTGGAGGATGGGCTCCCCCTTTGGGTCTGGTTAGGG
>JAODLD010000113.1:9431217-9443160 GCA_026781065.1 Mormyrops boulengeri
TTTGAGTCTGGTTAGGGTTAGGGCTTCCTCTGCTGGCCCCTGGAGGATGGGCTCCCCCTTTGGGTCTGGTTAGGGTTTCTTTCTACTAGGGAGTTTCTCCTTGCCATTGTCACCTCTGGCTTGCTCTGTGGGGGCTTTGGATGGGGATAATGTAATATTGTGAAAATGTGAATATTGTGAATATATAAATACATTTGAATTGAACTGAATTGGTAAACACTCTAATACTGTCAGTAGTACTCTGTCTGGGCTGAGATATATGTGTCTCGTTCAACTTTTTGGTTCTCAACTATGTTCATGTCGGTGATGGTAGTTCCTGCGCAAGTAGCCCATTTTGGTTTCATCACCATCTGGTCCTGATGTATAGGGTGGGAAAAACCTCCATCCTGCACCGGTACATACACAACGTCTTCTATGAGGACTATCGTTGCACTCTGGGAGCCAATATCCAACAGAAGAGTATCAGTGTGAATGGCCAGGCTGTTAGGTTGCAGGTAAGCTGCCCTCAGAGCGATTACTGACATGCTACACACCCAACCCATCTAAGACAGGCATGCTGTCCAGCACTGAAACCTCATCATGCTCTATGAAGATGCACCGCACAGACACTCAAGTGTCAAGACACTCAGTCACGATAATGCAGAACCCAACACAATGCACAGCACAGACCTACTATCACCACTGACACACACTGACAAAGCACTGGAACAGAGATTTAGTGCTATAATGTATCGCATGATTATTTCCGTGTGAGGAGAGTGAAGGAAGAATTCCTCAGTGCATTTGATTCTACATTCCTGCCAATCATAAAGGGCCATGCAGAGACTTAGGTGACAGGTGCAGAGACAGGTGCTCGGTGGGGGGGGGTGATACTACGTAGTCGGGCAAACCTCTGCACCTGCCTGCCCCCAAATCACCTGAGTTGTATTCCAATGCCAGTGACAGTACACCTTTTCCGGCAGGTCTGGGACACCGGAGCACAGGAAAGGTTCCGCTCGATGGTCTCGCTTTTCTACAGGGGGCTGGATGGCTGCATCCTGACCTTTGACCTCACAGACTGGGACACCTTCAGAGAGCTGGACAGCTGGAGGCAGAGCATTCTGGAACAGAGCCAGGCAGCGGACGCTGGCTTACCATTCATTGTTCTGGGCAACAAAGCAGATGTTAAGGACAGACAGGTGAGACTGTTGTTATGCCCCTGTTGTAAGTCGGGAGGCCGTAACAGGTGAGCAGGGGACTGAAGTGCACTACGAGCAGGAAGAAGAGTAATGTAGTAATGTAATAATGTAGTAAAGTAGTCTGCACGGATTTGGGAAGATTCAATATCATGGCCCTTCTATTCGCCCAATATTACAGATTATGCAAATAATCATGCCACTGAAGGGTATAAGGGACAAGGATGGAGCCAAAGAAACGAAAAGAAACAAATAAAACAGATCTCAAAACCAAAGTGACAGATCTTGAAAAACAAAGAAAAGAAAAATACTTAACTATACTGTCCAAACAAAGCATAAAGACTGGCCCCCACCCGCTTTCTTAGTGTGACTCTGTGTGGATGTGTAGGTGTGTACCTCTTGCCTACCCAGTCTCTTACCCCATGCATATATGTAAGATCAAATGATAGCATAAAGAAAATCACAAATAAATTCTTCACAAGCTTCAGCCAAGCCACTCCATCACAGGAGCAGCCATTTTTGAACATTCTGCTCATCCCACTTCGCAGGCTGTTCATTGCACAGCACTGATTGGCAGAAATTCCAGCCAGTCATGGGACCCATCAGGTGACAAATAGGAAACAGAAAAAAAAACAAAATACGTAGGTTTACGTTGTCAATGAAGGCGGAGGAATTGAGGACCCGGGAGTGGGATTCAAGGCAAACAAGTGGGGTTAATTCACTGAACTTAACAGGACAAAACAGGATCACGGTGGGTCATCAATGATGGAACTAACTAACCCAAGACAAGGAAACACTTATAAGTTGGGCTAACAAGGGCTCAATCAAGGGGCAGCTGGAGTGAATCCCACAAGGGCTGGAACGAGAGGTAGGACAAGCAATTAGCAGATAATAATAATAATAATAATGATGATAGATACTTTATTAATCCCTATAGGGAAATTGTCTTTTATGCCTCCCGCAACTTGCTCTTCACAGAGTAAGTTGTCCGCGAAGGGCTGCCACCTGTGGCGGTGCCCAGGGAGCTGGGGGTTAAGGGCCTTGCTCAAGGACCCGCAGACATGCTGAGGCTGGGTTTGAACCGGCGACCTTGTGATTACAAGCACACAGGCTTAGCCCACTGAGCCACACGCTGCTCCCTCATATGACTGATTAAGGCCACACCATGGAGGCAACAGGAGGGGTCAAGCAGGGCAGGACATGACAATCATGTGCACATGTAACGCTGTACATGACTAGATCCACTCAAAGAAATGTTTGGACAAACTGCACACATGCTTTATACACTGTGAACTTGTACTGGATAAGCAGTTTCAGAAGACTTCTGGGATTTCTGGTAGGTTTTATACAACAATTATTAGCAGAACCTTTCTCTCCTGAGGTGTAGGCCTGCTGCACAAAATTTTCTGGCCTGGGACAAAATTAGGCTTCGTGCAGAAGTCAGGTTAGGAAAGTTACACAAAGGTATTCAACAGCCAGTCCTCTGATGACACCTGTTACACATCCAACATTTGGATGATATGTTCACTTTGTCCCTACACCCAGGGGTGCTGCTAGAGCTTTTGGACCCTATGAAAGCATATCATATTGGGCTCAGACCAATCCAATCCTGTCAGTCAGTGGCCCTTGGAATCATCCTTGCCGCCCCCTACCCCTCACCCCCACCTTACGGCACCCCTGAGACCACTCTAGCCCAGTCGTGGCATCCCTAAGAAGCTGAGTACTTTTGCAGGTGAGTCGGGCGGAGGCTGAGGCCTGGTGTGATGAGAGGAACCTGACCTATTTCGAGGTGAGCGCCAAGGAGAGCGTCAATGTGGAGAAGGCCTTTACTGCAGCAGCCAGCTATGCCCTCTGCTGGGTAAGGCCTCTGTGCTACCATCACTCCCACTCACACTCCTCTAGACCAGGTAGATGTACACTCATTCCAGCAGAGCCCGTCACCTTCCTGAATGGCAACAGAAGGACTGGACTTGTTTAAATCGACTCAAAGCGACAGAGGTGGCGATAAGAACTGACAGGTTACTTAAGTATCATATTTCCACTCAACAGTGAAGCCCTGGCTGTCAAGTAAAATGGCAAGGGGTCCTAAATCACTTAAACCAGTGACTGCGCCAGGGTCCGACTAGTGAGGCTTCAGCTCCAAATCTTTTTAGTCATGTTTTGTTCATTTGGTGTATAGCGTATAATGTGGTTTTGTTTATATGAAGTCCTGGAATAGACAGAACCAAGTGAGGAAGGATCGAAAGTTATTTTTCAGACCCAACGAAAGTCCTTCGCATCACCCCGCTCTCTGTTCTCGGGTTGTTGCCTGATGGATATTGCAAATTTTTTTCTAAAAGAAGCAGGCTGAGCATCTGCATCAGAGCATGTTGAAGATGTTTCAGGTTTGCACGTTTGTGGCCATATCGTCTGTCACACTCTGATGCGAGCCCTTTGGTAGGGTTCTGGGTTAAGTCCTGGATCTGCCCTTACCATAGAGCTGCCTTGGATACATACAAACTGTATTGACATTCATTCCACCACTTCGGCTAGAGACAGTGATGTGTCCACACTGTATATTCTTTTTTTCACTAAAATGTCAGGCAGCACATTCATTGCCACAACTCTGTGGGTATCAGTTAACATAATTCTAATCAAATGTGTGTAGAAGTGCCATGTACCTGATGCTTTGCAATCTATTTGTTAGGCTGATGATGTGTGATTGGTCAGCATCATCTTGAAAAGTGCTTGGAGTCTGCCCTACGGGTTACTCATGTTACCCCCCCCCCCCCACCTCACCTTTTGGCAGCACAAAGAGAAGCTTGTGAGCAACCTGACAGACTCCATCAAACTGAAGGAGGACAACAAAGGGCGGAAGACCTGCTGTGCGTAGAAGGTTAATTCCATAAGACGATTAATGCAGATGGAACCTAGAGAGTCCATTGTGTCTGATGCTGCACCTCTGACATAAACCTCTCTAGTCCTGTTTTATCCCTCATTATTGGAGGCAGATATGTCTCAGAATATTAGGTGAATGATCTGCTGGCTTTGTACTGGCTGCCCATTATTTTGACATGGATGTCATGAGGGGCAGGATGGGATGACATCAACCAGGAAATGTTTGGTTTTATTTTTCTTGTTTACATGTTTAAATTTAATTTGAAATGGCACTTTAAATATAGTAGTTGGCCAATTTTTTAGGTGCACCTATAGAGTATATATACCTCAAAATTTCTAATCCTATCATGGCTATTAGAGAAAACAAGATCAAGAATGGCTTCTCCCCTGGTAGGGGATTTAACAAAGTGAGTAAAGTGCAATCCTGTACCAATTCCACCATCTCAAGTTCATTTACAGTACAGCCAGAGATTAGTCAAACAGTATTTCCCTTTTAAGGTTTCCCATTTAAATCTGATCACTGCATTTCCATATTTCATTCTGTTGTTGATATTATTCTGTTATTTGTGTATTGTTTGATGTTATGTGTAATGTCTGTTGCATCGTAGTGGACCATGAGTCAGAAATAATGCACGTCTTTTATACAATGCACAAGTGTACAAGTCTCTGTCTCAGTGTGAACAGGCTCCTAGGCTCTAAACCTCAAGCTCACCTGAAAATATCGCGAGACTCTCTCTCAATGGCCATGAGAAGAGCTTTGCTACGTAATCGCTACATTGCCCGGCGAAGTATGTTCGGTGGACGATCATTCTAACCCAGGGTACTGAGCGATACTGGTAATTAGTGAATCCCATTCAAGTCTCCCATTAACAGACTCACTCTGGATTCCATAACAGAGTTTCGAGGAACCAACCATTCAGGTGCAATAACTGATCAATAATAATCATCAAATAATAAACAATAAAAGAATTAATTTCCCTACACATTGATGGAGATCAAAATTATTTGAGCTAATTTTTCCTACAGCACTGCAGTGGAGTATTTATTAAC
This sequence comes from Mormyrops boulengeri, assembly GCA_026781065.1. Lineage (NCBI taxonomy): Eukaryota > Metazoa > Chordata > Actinopteri > Osteoglossiformes > Mormyridae > Mormyrops > Mormyrops boulengeri. The sequence goes on from JAODLD010000113.1 coordinate 9,436,320, forward strand.
TGGTATGCAGTGGAGTATTTATTAACTGGTATGTCGTGACCCAAAAGCAGGTGTGCAGTGTGTGGTTTTTTAAAAAGTTACTTTCGCTGCTGCCTCCCCTTACCCTGATCAACAACTTTTTCACTTTTTTGGCATGCAACTTAATGACCACAGAAAAATGTGTCTTGAGGTAGGGGTGTGTTGTTTTTCAGCCAAATCCGTTTCGACACACCAATAAACTGGTAACGGCAAATAGTAGGTAGTGCCTGGGATTTCTCCCTCCCTCCCATTCGCGCCCTCATCCCAACATGCAATGCGCAACATGCAACACATTCCCTACTGGGCAATGTAGCAGCATGGACGACATGGAGGAGTTGGTCCCAAAAAGAATTCAGCATTGGTAAAGGCGAACTTCTTAGGATTTCCCAAAATCGGTGCAAACAACAGTTATTTGCTAAATTTGCAAAGATAAGGTTCACACATTGGATAGCAACTCAATGAACCATTTTAACCAGTTCAAAAGAGAACACCCGCAAGAGTATGGTGACAGTCAAACAGCAAAGGGAACTGTTCAGTAACTTGCAAAGTCTTACAAACCAACTTGAAAAATAATCGCGATAAACTTGTGGATCATGAAAAAAATCACGATATGATATTTTTGCCATTTCTCCCACCCCTATCCTGAGGCTAAGTCAGCTGAGAACCACTGCTATAGTGCAGGAAAATCCCAGGAGGGTAACTGATTCTGAGATGCTAGAAGCATCACATCTGGCAACAACATTCATACCACATTTAAAATAATACAGAACGTGCCATTTTAATGCTTAGACAAACAGTAACTGAATCATTTTAGCCTGTCTATGTGTGTGTGTTTATACTTGATTCACTGTTTGAGGGAGCAGGCTGTTTATGTCAGTGATCCTACCTAATAAAGTGCCCACAGAGGGTAGGATCTATAGTTCAATGTTCTACCGAACATTACATTTAGAAAAATATTTGATAAACCCAGCTTTATCAAGAAATCTAAGATAATGAATAGGAATACAATGAATATATATTTTAATCAGTGTGCGAAAGATAGGGGGGTCCGGCACCCCCGATTAACCCATGAGACCCCCCGAAAGCCTCAAAAGCAACATTTTAAGGGGGTCTCAAGATCGGTATTGCGCAACAATAGGGACTTGGGGGCCCCCCCGAATATTGACGGGTATTTTGCACACTGATTTTAATGTTTCCTCTTTTATTAATGTATTCTTACAGTTATGTAAACAATACAATGAACCCCAATACATCTGTGCTGTGAATGCATCTTATTGTACATGTGAAAGTCAGAAAATCTGGAACAAAAAAAGTAAAAGTATACCTGGGCTGATCTGAAACCTACTGAAGAATATAACAACTAAGAGCTATAAGGACAAATACATTTAACACAACGATCTATTATTCTCATATGTTATGATTTATTGTCAGTGACGGTCATATACAGTATTTTTCTCTACGCCCAAGTTGCTAGAAATGGTGAAGTATGTTATTTTTGAAAAGGGGAATTTCTTGTTTTCCCTTTGCCAGTCGGCAGCATAAAGGGTGTAGAATAGCTAGCTAGCTACCACAATACTCAACGCGGGAAACTGCTGATCAGCAGACAAGCAGGTCAGAAATCTGGGCCTAGATTTGTTCAGATGCCTGTAACACCTTGACAGTGGTACAACCCTCTAGTACTTATGTAGATTATCTATGTGCACAGTAAAAATGCAAGGGACACCCTAAGGTAAAACCAGGCATCTTTCAGAGTGGTTTAGTGGAAAAATATGCCGGTCATCTTCAGTGTCAGCAGAAACCTCATGTGATCTTGGTTCATCAACCACAGTGTTGCAGAAATAACGGCGCTATCATTGCATTTTGTTCCCTTTTCCGGGACACACACAGACAAACACGCACACACACGCACACAGTTGAAGAGCATTTCAAAGTATCTTTTCTTCAACGTCACTCTGTCCTGCTGCAGACTGACGATGATCGCACAGCCCACCTGTGCAGAGACAGAGAACTGAGTCAGAAACTGAGACCTCCAGCTAGCCACCCCCAACCTCAGCATCAAATCTCATTCATTTGATCTTGGGTCCTACTTTTCTTTAGTGACATGATGATGCTGCTCAGAACAGCCCCTGAGGACATCAGCCAGAAGAGCAGCCATCTTGCCCAGCTCCACACGCCAAAGTGAGATGCTGGATCCTCCTGGCCAGTCCTGCTGCGCTCCGGTATCTGGATCAGGCTGCCAAACACAGTTATGCAGCGTGACAAGAGTTTCCAGCATCTAAAGCATAATTTAACAGTGGTGTTTTTATGTATGTTAAATTTGCGCCTAACCTTGGTATTTAGTGTGCACTACTGGCTTTCCTTATGATGTTCCATGGATTTCACTGCAGTCTCACACCTCTCCCACTGGTGTTTTGAACCCCACCTGTGTGTGTGTGGAGTTTGCATGTTCTCCCCAGTTGTGTTGGGTTACACCCACAGTCTAAAAACATACAGCTGAGAGACGTGATGAAGTCGGCAAAGCCTCTGTGCCTGTGAGCAGGAGGGCCCCATTTGGTCACATGCCCATGGGCCGTTGAGCAAGGCCCTTAACCCCCAGCTCCCTGGGTGCCATGAGGTGGCTGCCCCTTTACTGTGACCCCCCAAGCTTGCTCTTACCTGTGTGAAGAGCAAGATGGGGCAAAGAGAATTTCCCCACAGGAATTAATGAAGCATCACTATTCTATTCTAAAGAGCTCATAGCATATGTGAGTATGTTTGCCTTGAGGTAGACTGGCGTTTAGCTTTGGAGGTCCCATGCCTTGTGCCCTACACTGCCCCAGCATGACCTTGACCAAGATGAGAAGTTTTGGATGTTTAGCTTCGCTTCCCAAACAGGCTCTGTTTATCTCATGACCATGCACAGATGCCTTGATACCTGTTTGGTGTTTGTGTTTCACCTGGTCCACCCATATGATCCAACTTCTCACCTGTTGAAGTGACACAGTGTCAGGTTCAGTACCAACAGGCTCACTATGTCAGGGTCAATGTCATCGCAGTTCTCAGAATCCAGTGCTGGAGCACCGAGTCTAGGAACACTGTGGTGATGCTGACTTTTCCTCTACACTTGAATTGGGGGTCAGAAGGCTGTACGTACCCTGAGACACATGCAGTGTGATCCGCTGGATGATGTCTACGCCAAACAGCATGGTAGACGCGCAGCAGTACTCCCCTGTGTCCGTGGCCCCCACCTCCACCATGCTCACCTCCACCTTGCCCTTCTTCCACACATCGCTCACCTCCAGTCGGCCCCTGTGGCTCAGGGCCACCCAGCCATTTGTCCGGCCCAGTGGCACCAGTCCATCAGGACTCTGTCGGTACCAACCTTTGACACGCTGCCGCTGCAGGGGGCCGTAGCTGCAGAGCAGAGTGATGTTTGCTCCCTGAGGGACTCGTACCTCTTGATCCCCATGGACCAAGCAGCCTGGAGTGGAGAGCCACTGTTATACAAAGGCTGTCTTAATGGCGGGTAGACGGGTATGTCATACGCTGGCATGTATCCCAATTTCAGAAGGAAAAATAAATATGTAAATAGATGTTTTGGGTGTGAAGAAACATACAGGATACACAAAATATGGAGATGCGTTTAGTGCTTTTCAAAAGTCCCCGATAGACCCTGATGATCAGATTTGCCTGAATGACAAATGAGACACTCACATATTCTTCCTGGCTGAACCAAATACTGATCTGTTGGAGTTGAATACTTATGGAAGTGGCATTTTTAAGTTTTTGATTTCTTTAAAAGATTAGCTGACAAAATTATTGATTTTGACTTTTAAATTTACTCTTTAAATAAGTTTGCAATAAAAATAGTGCCAGGAAGAATTATGGGTTCAGCACTTTTTCAAAACACTGTACATTATCATCTCTGAGAAGACATGAATGCTAAAAAACACTGCCTTTTTGCATATTTGTGAGCAGTCAACAAAGGATTAATGTGCATGTTCACACGTGGGCACGTGTGTGTGCAGGAAAAGGGGACAAAATGCACTGATAGAGGCACTATTTCTGCAACACTGTGGTCGATGAGTCAAGATCACATGAGGTTTCTGCTGACACTGGAGCAAGATGACCAGCATATTTTTCCACTAAGCCATCGTGAAAGACGCCTTGTTTACCTTAGGGTGTCCCTTGCACTTTTACTGTGCACTTAGACAGTGCTCAGGAGCATAAACTGAGATGAAATGGTGTCTCTGAAGCAGGACTCTGCAGTGACATCTTGAGGGGCAGCTACTCACAGGTTAAAAAAGGGGTTCACGGTAGCTTTAAAGCTCACGCACAAGTTCACATTAAATAGTTTGGACTAAATGGGCAGGTGCTCAGTCACCCCCAGCCCCCCCAATTGTGCATGTGTTTGTTCCATGTGAAGGACTGGCTTTCCATCCAGCATGTACACCTGCCTTCTGCCCTGTATTCCCTGGGAGTGGCTACAGGCTTGCCGTGATCATACTGCTACTCGAGCTACCATGGGCTCTCAGGTATTATTCTCAGTGCTCATGGTGTTTGTTAAATCAATACTATTAACAAAATCGATAATATGGACACCACTGTCACCACGTCACTTGATGGTAGAGCAATTACTTACATCTCTCAAAACCTGAACACTATGTGATTGGCATAATACCATTTTGTACTATACAATTTCTAAATATTTTTCTATGCAGCGATTTCATCTTTGTTTAGTTTTTGTGTTATATTTTGGTATTTCTAATTTTTCTAATTGTTCCTTCCAAAGAGTAAATGAACCATTATAAATAAATTAGCATAGAACCTCACACAACGATTGATTAGTCATTGAATTAAATGTAACAGTAAAGGGAAACATGCATCTAAACCACTGACATTACTAAGGCAGACTAATAAAATGCTATTTGTTTTGTAAAGCACACCCGATAATTAATATTTTTTATTTCCTTCACTGTGTCCTGTTTGCAATATGTATCCTTCTTTGTATCTGTACAATGTACCTTGGTGCTGTATGCAAAAGAATTTGCCCCTGGGATCAATAAAGTCTTATTTTATCTTAATGAAAAACAACCCCCCAAGAAGAACATTATACATAAATATACAGAAGATGATAAATATTTTATTAAATACTTCTTTTAAGTGTATTGCGATTATAAGGTAGCTACAGCTGAGCTAGCATCAATCCAAGCCAAACAGAAGTCCTGAAGAATCTTACCTATGGTGGCTGCAATTAGCACGGCTGGCCACCACGTGCCCATGGCCAAGTCTGGTCAGATTGAGGTAGATCCACTGAGCAGGATGGAGAGAGAGCCCACCTGACACGCCAGTTGCCTGGAGCCCGGCGCTAGCGCACTCCTAATGGATGACCGCCAAGTGACTATTGCACAACCTCTGTAAGTGTGGAAGTTGCTGGCTTGGCCCTTTCAGAGGTTGGACTACGTCTATGTTTCTGCAGGAAAAACAGGCAACTTGTGTGCTCTTCTAGAAAAAACAATGAAATCTATTTCTGCTCTTTGTTTTGCATGGCCATTTCATATATTTTGCCTGACTATGGGGGGGGGGGGGGCTGTTGCATCATTTTGTCCCATTTCAGTGAATTGAACAGACTATCTGGACAGCAATGGCTGAGAATAATAATAATAATTGATACTTTATTAATCCCTGTAGGGAAATTGTCTTTTATGCCTCCCTCAACTTGCTCTTCGCAGCGTAAGTTGTCCGCGAAGGGCTGCCACCTGTAGCGGCGCCCAGGGAGCTCGGGGGTTAAGGGCCTTGCTCAAGGACCCGCAGACATACTGAGGCTGAGTTTAAACTAGTGACCTTGTGACTACAAGCACACAGGCTTAGCCCACTGAGCCACACGCTGCCCCCGAGTTCTGCCTAGTTGCTGAACTCTTCCTGGTTTTTCTGTTAAAATCAAGTAAGATTCTGCACAGGTCCGGCTATTCCAAACTAGTTAACAAGGTCAGTTCAGAGGAACACGGTTCACATCCCACATCCTCCCACCGACAGACCTAAGCACGCTGCGGACTCTATACACGGTTCACATCCCACATCCTGCCACCGCCAGACCTAAGCAAGCTGCAGACTCCTGAATTTCCGTGGTTCAGGTGTATGCTGGGAGCAGGGTGGAACTAAGCTTTGGACCCCCCCGTTGTCACCCTACATCACTTAATCTAGCCGATCGTTCCACCAGCACCCATCCTCACCACTCTCGGTCTGTAAGCATTTTGTCAACAACATACAAACACCAGAAGTGTGCCAGGAAAGACAGGAGGTCCCAGTTATCTGCTTTCCTTTCTGCCCCCCACTTGGGACTGCATGACCCGAAGCTCACAGATCACCTAATTGACTCAGACAGGCAGCTTGAAACAGTTTCTGAGACCTGGATGTGTAGAACTGCCAGTCAGCACACCCACACAGCTGCCAGTCAGCGCACACACACAGCTGCCAGTCAGCGCACACACACAGCTGCCAGTCAGCGCACACACACAGCTGCCAGCCAGCGTACCCACACAGCTGCCAGCCAGCGCACACACACAGCTGCCAGCCAGCGTACCCACACAGCTGCCAGTCAGCGCACACACACAGCTGCCAGCCAGCGCACACACACAGCTGTCAGCCAGCGTACCCACACAGCTGCCAGCCAGCGCACACACACAGCTGCCAGCCAGCGTATCCACACTGCTGCCAGCCAGAGTACGCACACAGCCGTCAGCCAGCGTACCAACACAGCTGCCTGCTCCAGCTCCTCCTGTCTGTTGTTTTATGACATCAGCTGTATCATCAGACCATGCTCAATATCCCTGGTGCTTGATGT
>JAODLD010000113.1:9443260-9472599 GCA_026781065.1 Mormyrops boulengeri
TCCAGCTCCTCCTGTCTGTTGTTTTATGACATCAGCTGTATCATCAGACCATGCTCAATATCCCTGGTGCTTGATGTTCCTCCATAATCCAGACATTTACAACTGCACACCTACATTGTTTATCTGTTCATTTTATACTCATACAGTTCACATTTGTATATTTTACAGACATTTTTCCAGAAATTCTTTAATTTCTTTAAATAGGTTAGGGGTTAATATTCAGATTTCCCCCAAAATTGAACTTGGAGATTTTTTTCAGTTTTGTGTTTTACAATTTTCTGTAAATCTCTATGAAGCACTCAAAAGTAAACAGGCACTATACTCGTTTAGATTATAATCAGATTAACTGTAAAATAACCAGTGACATGTTTCATGAGTCCACAGTTCCACACAAACTAAATTCCAAACACACACAAGGCAAAAACGCTCCATGTTTAACCTTTATTCAGTATATGGATTTCAGTGCACATTAACTTTGTTATGGTACAGCATTCCAGCCATGTGCTGCTGATCTGGCTTGTTTTTAGTAGAGCTTCATACAGAATGTGGAAACAGCCATGGGACGGAGCTAGTTCCAACCTAAAACAGTTACAATTCAATGTTTTATACATATACCTGTGTGTATACACATAATCTTACCTGTGTGCTTGTGTATACACACACGCACACACACAATTATCCAATTTTCACAAAACAAACATCAAGTATAAAACAAAAATAAAAGTGTGTATATGCATTTATTTATAAATCTTCCAATTCACCAATAGGAATTTTAACTGCCAGAATTATTTCTATTAATATTACCCTAAGTTGATAACAGAAGGCAGTACTGAGGTGGAAACCCTTTCAATATTCAGACACCACATGTTTCTGTGTTTAGCAGTGAAAGGGGATACTAGTGAAGCTGATCATGAAGGTGAGGACCATAGAGATGCTGAGCATAAGTGCCACAGAGATGCTGACGATAACACCCACTAGTTTACAGATGCTATTGGTGAGGACCATAGAGATGCTTCAGTATGGTACTGACAGTCTTGCCACTGCTCACATTCGTTAAGTACCAGACAATCTCATCTCCATGGTATCACCTGAGCCTCAATCTATCCCTGAAAGGGCAGCACTATTGTGACAGTTTACCTGACGATCAATTTAGCTTTTGACCAACTGTTGAAAACTAACACCTCCTCAACACTGAATGTGTATGTAGCCCTTTAAATTAGTAGAAAATATGCAACACTTAATTGCAGAATGAGAAAAATATCTTGTTTTATTTTACAAAAAGATAAATCTGTTTTTTAAAAAAAAAAAACAGACAAACTGAACAAAATGACCTTGGCACAATGGAATGACGGCAGCCAAAGAGAGAGGTTATGTGGATGGAATGACTACAGCCAGGCTGTCTCAGGAGTTCAAACTTCCTACGTCAGATGAGGAAGTCAGGTGGGATCGAATAGCCGAGATTTCAGAGAAAAGTGGAGGATTTAAAGGCACTCAAATGCTGAGATGATCTTTTGAAGCCAGTATGACTCCACACTTCTGGGGCTACAACATAAGAAGGAGGCCCATTGTCTGAGTTTGTAAGGTGGCATGCATACAGGGGTATGGGCTGCCCCCTGTTCCGTCCCAAAAATGTATAGATTCACATACATAACCCCATAAACATATTAATGATCCAAAAAATGTGACAAGCATATGTACATACAGGATGTATGGAGCTAAAGACAAAAACAATAACTTTCTCCAGAAAAGGATTTCAAGTATTAAACAAGAAATAAATTAAAATAAATAATTTGCAAATGTCTTTTTAAGATTATCGAGAAATGGTTAGCACATCAACCACCGTTCTCTATTTTGGAGCAGTTAGTCAATACAGCTACAAATCTGTGCAAGGTTCTCCATCAAGTCAGTTTCCAAAACACTGTTCTGTCAACATCACTCCTTTATGGAGATTATTTTAGTAAACCCCCCCCCAAAAAAAAAACACTAAATTATCCAAAAGTGTGGTAAAAGCCAGCGAAAGACAGACTAGCTTCAGAGCTTAGTGTCATCAGGGGCATATTGCAAGGGATTCCACCTAAAACACTTAAAACACTAAAGGCCTAACACAACCTTACAGCACGCTGTACTTGAATATTCAAGTTACAAAAAGAAGACAATCAAAATCAAAATCGCACTGTTTTTCCCACGTGCCAACATGTCATCGGTGTACAAGAAACAGAATACAAAACCTGAATCTGGAGGAAATGGGAGGGGGGTGGATTCAGATGTTTGAGAGATGCTCCTCACTGGCCAGCAGAAGGCTGTGGCTTCACCTTATCCCACACTGAGGGCCACAAGGCAGAAACAGCCAAATGGGTTTTTGCAAGCTCCTCTACCAGAGCAACCAAAAAAATCCCACAGGAGGTCAGGTTTTGCCTCTGGAAATGACAGTGTAGGAACTGACTTTTATTTTTTTTGCTCTAAACAGAACGATTCCACATAAATTTCTGAAAATATGTACAAAAAAGTCTAATTCTTTCCGTTAGATGAAATCCTGTGAAAAGAGCTCAACGAATTAGTCTTACCCTACTCATACATTCTAAGCATTTTTTTTAAACAAAGGTATATATTGGAATAAGAAATACACAACAGTAAAAGATTAGAATTTTTTCTTCTCTTTTCTTACAACAGCACTCTGACCAGGATATAGACAGACAGACAGACTGACACAAACAAGACAAGTATTGAAAGCGAGTATTTACAGCCTACTGGAACAAATTCAGTAAAGGAACATGCTTTCTGTACAAAAAAAAACAAAGGAAACGATATATAGACAGTATATAGACAGGGAGCCTTTCATACACTGCCGGACAGAAGGAGACTCCAGGGGCGTGCTGGAGAAATGCAAAGTCCTTCTGAGACCAACCAGGAGAATGGCTGACAGAACAGTGTCCGCGGCAAATCCTAAGCCTCCTTTCTGGTAGGAAAAGAACATCAGAAATGCAAAATCATTCATATGAAACACTGCCACTGCCATCAGCGGGCTGGGAAAATGGGTGTTGGACTGTGTTTGTTTGAGATGTTAGCGGGAACAAGTTAAAGCAAACCGTAAATCTGGGTTAAATTAGGCGCCAAAATAATGTACTTACAGTTTTGTGTCTGGTCATTTCATGATATACAATATGCAGTGTACAAGCCTCGTTCTGATACGAATGTGAAAAAAGGACGCTTGCTCTTTGTAAGACTAAAGAGGTAGGGGAATGTGTCTGGGCTCTACCAGAACCTAACCACTCATGTTTAGTGGACAAGAACATGAGGAAAGACAGTACAGTTAAGGTGGGCATGGGATACATGCCACAGTTAACATGGCACAATGCAATACAACACTAGCTGCTTTGAGAATATACCTGCTGACAGGTCAGAAGTTAACAGAGGTCAGAGATTAACAGGGAACAGAGGATATCTGACCGTGCAGCAGACCAAACCTACTCAACAATAGAAACTTTCTCCTACCCTACATAAGGTCTACATATTTTTGTAAACAATAGGGGGTCAACTCTTTCGAAATTAGGGTGTTCTGCTTACCCAATGACCAGGCCAGGCTGTCTGGGGTGGGGATTTGGCACAACTCACTTATGGCACATTAAACTGATGGCACAAGGTAGAAATGCTATAAGTCAAACTAACTGGAGGCCCAGACCAGTGCTTCTTGCAAGGGCAAATTAAATAACAAATGCGACTGAGTAGGTAACACAGTAATGTCACCCACATACTCTAGTAAGAAACTGCATACATGTTCTTCAAGACAGGATCACTAGACATATGGACAACTTTTTGACACATTAGACATGAGTCATTATATGCATAAAGTAACACTAATGCTAAAACTATTTGTTTTAAAAGGATCGGGCAAATTTCTCCATGGATAATGGGAGCACAGCCTCATATGTTAAGCCATGATTTCCGTCAAAATAATCGGACTGCAACTGTGGCAGCTGAAATCCAGAAGCTGCAGACATCATGTGCAACTACCATGCTCTGCATTTGTCCTGCACCCTCTGAACAATGCAATGACCTCAGTAGCAGCTGCAATATCATGTGTGAGCAAGCACGGTGTCCCCAACACACACACACACACACACACACACACACACACACACACACATAAACAGGTTTGTAATTATATCTTTGTGGGGACTCTATTTCTATGGGGAAAACCCTAATCCCATCATGGTCCCCACAATGTAAAAACCCTAATTCACACGTGCGCACACACAGGAATGCAGTGACCATCTTGAATATGCATGATTCCCTACATGGAGGCACAGACAGACACATCCTGCATGAATGCTCTAAGACAGAACAAAGTTGGCCAGGTGATTGGTTGTGGGGGGGTAGGGGAGTTTGTTTGGCATGGAACTCAAGCGGTCCAGTTGGTTGGTCAGGGTTGGCCTGAAACAAGACAGCAGCCTACCACTTTATCACAAGGGGTTTGAAGCAGCTTGGTCATTACCTGCTGGCTTGCTACAGTTACACAAACAAACCCTACAAATGAACAGCACATATTTTCACAGACATAGAACCAAAAGTCTAAAGATCTAATCTAAAGATGAACTAAAACTACACACCTGCACCACATGATACACCATTATTGGTAGTTGAACCATAACGCACGGGTTCTGACCCTTTTTTTTTTTTCTGTCTGTCCCTTTCTCTTCAAACCCGAACCAGCTGCTGTGGGAGACCCAGCAATACAGAGTGTCTCCAGCAGAGGTCAGTCTGAAGGGAGGCAGGGGAAACACACAAAGTGCAGTACACTCAATCTGACCACTGGTCCCATCGAGACAAACTACTAACCGCACACGGGTTTATGAGTGAAGAAATTGCAAGGTAGGGAGTGTCCCTGTAGGTGGCCCTCATCCACAGTTTAAAAATAAGATCACATCAGTGAGGTATTTGGGTTTTAATGCTTAGCCCTCAAGGTGCAAGCTGACCACAATGGCACTATAATGAAGTACTGAACAAATACTCTCTGAGCGCATGTTCAGACTGTGTGAATTTCAGAGATTTGGCACTTTAACACAACAGACACACTCCTCACACATAAGAGCTGTGTGTCAGATGAAAGTGTGATTCAGACGTACTGGTCATACCTCCACAGTGAAAGACACAACTTTTTCAGGCTCTCTCAATGTGACGCAGTTACAGCAGCATAGCTGAACCAAAAAACAATGCTGCCCCATAGAGGACACACTCAGTAACAAGGATTCTGCACAACAGATGGCAGGCGACCAAATAACGGCACTCCGGCGATTGGTTTGTGGCTGCGGCGCCCGCCCTGTGCCACCGTGACAACTCAGGGCCAATCCACAGTGAGTGCAGCACTGGTGAACGGGCCCAACAAGCAAGCGTACGGTTTTTTTTAAAGCCACTAGAGAAATTTTACGGGCATTAAATTCATAGCTGAATAAGCAAGGTAGGAGAGTTCTCAGGCATCATGCTGGATTTCATCCTCACCGAATGCTTCTGCCTGCCAGCCATCAGAAAAAATGATGAAATGCAGATGGACGAACTGGGCCAAATCTCAGACTGTTAGATAAAAAAGAATTAAAAACAGCAAAAATAAAAAGTGTGCAACTTGATTAAAATAATAAAATATAGCAAACAGACCCTTCTAGAAAACACACAGGTTTTACTTCCCTGTTCTCTGTTTCGTACCGGGCGACCCGACAGGATATTTGCAGATTTAATTTTTGGATTTAAATTAGCAAACTTGGACTGTTGTCTCCATAAGGCTATTACAATCCGACCTATAGGTCATTTCTGTGGAAACCCCTGTTCTTAACACATGAGTGTGTTCAGGACATTGTTTTCACTGAAGGTGTCATTTCCCTCGATGCAGTTTCCATTACAGAAAACCATGTCCCCTTGAATAAAATTGTCAATATTTGACACACAGGTTGGATGTGGAATAGGTAATTGCTGTGTCAGGTTTAATGTTATAATTTGTGGGGAAAAACTGACTGAGCCTTATTTTCTGGCAACAATAAAGTACTTGAAACTCTGAGAAGGCAGATTGAACAAATAAAAACGTCACACTGTTATGGTGTTCCCTTACTTCACAAGCATTTGTCCAGAGAGCCTTTAGCAAACATCAGTAGGAAGCGGTTCTCACTCTTATAGGCAGTGCGATGGCTTAGTGAAGGACGTTCTCCACTTAACTTTGTCCCCATAGCATTGAGAAATGCGGACACTTAAGCCTGAGCTCCACGTCCTCGATCTTGGTGAATCCAGTACAGTCTGGGGTCTTATGGGCTACAACCGGGATGTCAAACTCCAGTCCTGGAGGGCCAGAGCCCCACGCAATGTTGGGTTTCCCCTCATTTAACACACCTGATTCAACTCCTTGCACCTCCTTGTGCTAATTACCCCACAGCTCTTGAGCCGAATGATTTGTGGTGGAACAGGGAAAAAAACTAAGCTACACAGGGCTGTGGCCCTCCAGGACTGGAGTTTGACACCCCTGGGCTACAGTACTGTTTTGGGTCTTAGGGACCACAGTACAGTCTAGGTTCTAAGGGGCTACAGTACAGTCAGGGGATTTTGACCATGTGACACTAGTTTCTATTTATTGCAAAGGAGCAGGTGCCCTCCTGTAGCAGACGCTCTCCTAGTGCCCATGTGCGTGTGCAAGTGTATGTGCATGACTGTTCTTGCCTTTCACAGACTTACATTCTACTAAACACAAAGGGCTCAGAGCTCTCAGGTCACCAGTAACCAAACTTCAGCCCTTCCTGTGGCAAGACAAATGACAGGAAAGAGCAGCTCTAGACAAAAATGAGAAAAAAAAACACGAGGAGGAGGTGATGACAGCTTTAGAGGTGGTACAAAAAGCCCATTGGGTTGACCCTCCCCCCTCACACGGATGGCCAGCCCCTTGGCCTCATTGGAGGAATGACTCTCACTCTACTGTTCTCCTTCTGACTTCACTGTTTTAGTCCACCCCTCAGGCTATCAGCCAATCACATGGAAGGTAAGGGAATGGGTCAGGACCAGACACATAGTTCACAGCGGTAGGTCAGTGCTGTTGTGGCGCGTCTTGCGGGCTGTGCCGTCATCTCGCGGCAGCGCCCTCTGCAGGTTGGACATGGCGGCAGTCTTCTTCAGGTCAATGACGGCGTAGAACTCGCTGCGACGAGCACCCGGAGGGCCACCCCCCGCTGCTAGGGCCTCACGCCCACGCTCCGCGTCTAGCTCCACCTGGATGTAGTTGAGCTGCCGCGAGGGAGGGGCGTGTCCATGCTCGCAACCCCCTGTACCCACACCCTGCCCCCCTCCCCCACCCCGGCGGAAATCAAAGCTGAATACCCCACCTGGCCCCGGCCTAGCTGCCGGGCAGTGCTGCCGGCGCGATAGGGCCAGTCCCACCTGCCCCGTGTTGACATAATCACGCAGGGCATGGGCTCCGTCCTGGTGGTACCCATTGGGCGTGCCTGGCCCCTCCGAGAGCTCGTACTCATCATAGTCCTCTTCCTCGTACTCCTCGTCTTCCTCCTGGCCACCCTCTTCGTCCTCTTCCTCCTCCTCGTCCTCCTCCCTCTGCAGGGCTCGGTACTCCCACACGGGGGGCAGAGACGGCAGGTTCTCGTAATTCAGTAGAGCTGTTCTGCGGTGGGCGCCACCCATCCCTGGCCCAGCCATGCCCACACCCCGCTCACAGCCATAGGCTTGTGGGGCTAAGGAGGCAGGCCCGTGACTGTGACTGTGCGGGAGGGCCAATGGGAGGCCATCCCCTCCACTACTGCTACTGCTGGATCCCCCGGAGTGCGACGTGCTGCCGGGGCACAGGTTGAGCCGCCGGGCGACCCCACCCCGCCGCCCTGCCCCTCGCAGGCCATCGACATTCTCATAGGTGAGCCGTGCCACATGGCAGCCATCCGGATGGTGGTGGTGGTGATGGTGGTGGTACGCGTGGGGGTTACGTGGGTGTAGCGGCTCTGCCTCTGAGGCCACACCTCCCTCTTCCAAACCCCGGAGGCCGTGCCCGTGGTGCACATGCCTCTCCCTGTCCCGTTCTAGAAGGTGCCGCTGAGCTGGGGTGGGTCCCAGCATGAACTTCGCCTCTTGCGAGGCCGTCTGCAGGAAGACCTGAGGGTCTCCGTGTTCCTCGTGGGGACAGCAGTGCATGCTGGGATGGCCACCCCCCTGGCCTGTTGCTGATGGCATACTCCGTGCGGTTTCGGGAAAAGGGCTAGGCCGTACCTCAGGTAGAGAGTGGACACAGTGTCGACCTCTGACCTCTCCCTCCACGGTGGCTGTGTTCACATACGTGTGGGTCTATGGGAACAAAGGAATACATACCTTCTGAGCTTCCACCCACTTCAATCACACTCATTTCAGACTGTGGCATCACTACTTTGCAAGTGACGTGGGTAGGCCACGTTCAGACCAAACCACTCCGATGGTTTACCTGGTCATCGAGGCCCATGAGGCTGTGGCCTTGCTCGTCAGCCAGTGAGGGGTGGCGAGACGAAGCGTGTGACGAGTCTGCGCTGATGGGGTAGCCCGGGTATCCATTGGGGAATCCCTGGACGGAGTACGCCGGGGCTGCAGGCAGGCAGGGAGGCCCAGAGTGAAGTATGGAGAAACCCTCAACTTTCCCAAGGCAAACACACAGTTAAATACTAAAACACAACATCAGTTATTATTATCTATCTATTACCATAACCAGGGATGCACATAACTGGTACGCAAGTACACATTCACCTTTAAAAGTGATATGTGTGGCAACCGATTGTTCGAACACTACAAATGCACATTTATTTTGTGTGCATTTGCGCTGTTACAACAATCGATCCTGCACTTATTGCTTTTATAGGTGAATGTGTACTTGCGTACCAGTTATGGGCACCACAATAAGGTGGTGGTTTGTTGAGGAGACTTTAACAATGTCTACACCGTATTTCTGATTAACTTGATATTATTTTAATTGACAAAAAAAATTCTTTTCTTTCGGAAACAAGGAAATTCCTACTGTAAGTGACCCCAAACTTTTGAATGGTACTGTAAGAAAAAGACATTTTCATCCAGAGTGATAACCAAATAACAGATTAATCATTTTCACAAATTAATTTGGGCACTTCAGTCAAAGAGGAGAAGCCTTACTCCCCAGTCTTGAACTTGCACCCTTCTGGTGCAGTATTGGCTTCTGAACCACTATGTTAACCCAGTCAGGAAAGAAGCCTCTACACCTGGCTCTGTTTGGATTCTGAGGATAAGCTGGCATGTCCAAGAAGATGGTGCACTCACTGTTGGGCGTCTGAGGTGTGCGGGGCAGGTCCATCTCGGGGGCGTGGCCAGGGGCGTGGCCTGGCCTGCCCATCAGGACGGGCTCTTCCACCACATTGATGCTGTTGCACTGCATGAGCTCCTGCAGCAAGCTGAAGATCTGCTCTGCCCGTGCACACTTGAAGGCAAAGATCCCTGCATGGGGGGAGTCAGACAGCACACCTGAGACAAGAAGGCCTGCATTAGCCACCACAAGGTGGCACAGAATTTTATGCTGGGTGAATGTTATCAAATGTTGCACACCAAATCAATTTACGTGATTCATAACAGTCAATGTCAAAGTCCCAACAGATCAGTATGGAACTATAATATGCTGAAAAAATCCACTAGACACTGAAGGCAATGGGCAGGTACATATTAGATACTTTGGAGAAGAACGCTACCCATTGATAAGCCGGGCTGGGCAATTGATCGAATTTTAATTTCAATTATGATTTTGGCTTCCAACAACTATTACAACAAAATAACGGAGATAAAACAATTATTGTACTGCATTTTGTTTTTCCAACGATGCTCCCATTTTGACTTGTGTTATAAATCTATGGCACACTCCTTTCCATCCAATTTCTATTTGTTTCTCAGTTGAATTATAGAGTTCTCAAGGAAATCCACTCTTAAAAAGACAAGTTTAATAAATGCATGATATTTCCAAAGTCAATGACTAATCGTGTTAAATAACTGTGATCTCAATTTTGACCAAAATAATTGAGATTATGCCATTTTTGCCATTATGGAGCAGCCCTATTCATACATACTGGAGAACTTTAGGGAGTTAGACTGTAGCATTTATTTCATTAAGTATGCAGACAGAAAGCAACATTTCCTTACAGGGTATCGGTTAAACTGTTGTGATGAACAGTTGATGAACACTGCAATAATGGTGACACCTGGGCTGCAGTTATGCCATACAGCCCATGTCACATGGCAGCCGGTAAGTGGTGCAGGCAGGAGGCAAGCTGGGGGGGGCACGGACCACAACTGTAACGGGGGGGGCATTGAGTTGTAGTTTTTTATTTTTATATCGCATTTTATTTCAGTTTTATGAAAACGCTTTCTTATAGTTTCAGGTTTTGATAACTATAATAACAGCGGTACCAACCCATCCAGAGTTTCTGTTGGGGCAACCAGCCTGAGGCCTCATTGGGAGGCAGTGGGACAATGTGGGCTGCGTCGGGGGGTAGGATAGGAGGGCTGGGCTCACCCTGTCCTGTTTGGCACCGGCGGCCACTTTCGAAGGAGAAGAGGTTGGAGTCATAGCCATAACGACGCAGGCACAGGTATGGCCACCGGACGGCGTCCCGCTTGCGTGTGTGCAGCACCAGCTCTGTCTGCGTGAGCTCCATGGTACCAGAGCCCAGCTCATTGCCTTCATCGTCCACATTGGTCACCTGCCATCAAAAGGCCGAAATGTGAAACTGAGAGTATAAGCTGAAATGAATGAGAATACTGTGTAGGGTCAAAACAAAGCAGCAAATATAACTCCACCATTAAAACGTGATAAAATAAACTTCAAAATAGGTTTCTTTATATTAAAGACCTTGAAACGTATCTCATGACTGCAGAAGATGACCTATTTGAGAACAAAAGATCGTATTTCCTTGCAGTTGGAATTAATATATGCTTTGACATGTGGCTTTGATATTGATGGACGCAAAACTCTACAACCCTATTTCCAAAAAAGTTGGAACGCCATGTAAAATGTAAATAACCGAATGAAATGATTTGCATATTATATAAATCCATATTTAGTAAATAGAACATATTTAGTAAACAGAACAAAGACGACATACGAAATGTTCAAACAGAAATTGTATTGTTGTACGACAAATACGTGCTCTATTTGAATCTGATGCCAGCAACATGTTTCAAAAAAGTTGGGACGGGCAACAAAAGAAAAGTTGTGTAATGCTAAAAAAAAAACACCTGGTTGAATATCTCACAACTAATTAGGTTAATTGGCATCAGGTCAGTAAGATGATTGGGTATTAAAAGAGCCTCACAGAGTCTCTGTGCAGTGAAGATGGGGAGAGGTTCACCACTCTGTGAAAGACTGTGTGGGTAAATAGTGCAACAATTCAAGAATATTGTTCATCAACCTAATATTGTGAAGTATTTTGGAATTTCATCATGTACAGTACATAATATTATAAAAAGATTCAGAGAATCTGGAGAAAAATCTGTATGCAAGGGACAAGGCCAAAAACCGATATTAGATAGCTGTGATCTTCGGATCCCCAAGGTAGCACTGCATTAAAAACAGACACGATTCTATAGTGGAAATCACAGCATAGGCTGAGGAACACTTCCAAAAACTACTGTCTGCGAACACAGTTTGTTGTTACATCCACAAATTCAAGATGAAACTCTACCTTGCAAAGAAGAAACCATATATTAACTTGATACTGAAACGCCACTGACTTCTCTTGGCCCAAGCTCATTTAAGATGGACTGAGGCAAACTAGAACACTGTCCTGTGGTTTGACAAATCAGGATTTTAAAACCTTGGAAATCATGGACGCAGCGTCCTCCTGGCTTAAGAGGAGAGGGACCGTCCAGCTTATCAGCAGACAGTCGAAAAGCCAGCATCTCTGATGGTAGGGGGTGCATTAGTGCCCATGGCTTGGGCAGCTTGCACATCTGGGATGGCACCATTAATGCTGAACTAGTGCTGGGCAATTGATTGAAAATTAATCAAAAATGACATTCAGAACATTCAATCGACGTGATCTTGCCCATGTCGGTTGCTTTGTTATTTATTTATTTATTTATTTTTATTCTGTTAATACTTAAAAAGTGTTCATGTATTGTCCCCTTGACAACACACCACTGTGTGTGTTGTCACGTGACTCCACCCCGTCCAGTTTGCCACATAGGAGCAGCAGGGAGGCGAAGTCCAACACTGAGCCAACTGAGCAACTCCAACAGCTTGTACCAAAGGGAAATGCAGTGTCTGTCGTTTGGACACATTGTGGCTTTAGTGAAGACGACACCGAACAAAAAAGGAGGTCAAATGTAAACACTGCAGAAAAACAGTTTCCACCAATCGATCTCAACACTAGCAGTATTTAAAATACAGTGGAAACCGCTTATAGTAGTCAGGGTTATAGTGATCAACCGCTTATACGGATCAAAAAGCTTGGGACAAAACCATTCCTGTACAAATGTGTCTAAATAATTTGCTTATATTAATCAAGTAGTCCGCTTACAGTGCTCATTTGGGTCTTTTTTATTATGGAGTCCCTAAAAGATCAAGGTGGGATAATATTTTTGAAATAGTTTTGCGTTCCCTCACAAAAAGTTTTGTGATCCTACTACACTTCCCCGCTTGTTATTTGCTGCAACGTGACGGCAAGAATAAACCTAGATAAGTACAGACATGTCCTGTAAAGTGTGCTTTAAGCATTAATCTATGGGGGACAATGTACAGCATGTAACTTTACTATTATGTGTTTTTATACATATTTATTAATAATTGCAGTGTCCATTCACCACCATTGACTTTCAGCAAGACAGCTGGGCTATTGCGTGTGAAATGCGCACACAAACATTGAAACATATTATAAACATTGAAAGATATTTCAGTGGGAAAACTGCATATAAAGCTAACTTTACTGCGGTGTTAGAGTTAAGGTTTAAACTCGGAATGCTTTCTGGAACATTTCAGTATAGATCCGCGTATCCTCGCAAACATCACCAAGCGAGAATACCAGGGAGGCATACCCGAAAGTAGGTTCGGGTTTAAACCTTAACTACTGTATGGACACCGCGGTAAAGTTAGCTTTATATTAATTTTCCCGGCTGTAATATCTTTCAGTTAAAGCAAGCAATACGCTTGGTTTTCCAGATTTTAATTAATATTTCAATGTTTGTGTGAGCACACATTCAATAGCCCACCTGTCTTGCTTATGTACAGTTACCGGCGGTGAATGGACAGAGTGCAGTGGACAGTGTGCATTGTGTCCCATAGTTTAATACTTAAAGCACACTTAACTGGACACGTCTGTATCGTTTAGATTTATACTTCTTAGTCCACTAATTCTATCTGTTGTACTATAAATGGACACATTATAGTTATTACTGGTAATGGAAACGTATTGCGAGGGAACGCAAAATTATTTCAAAATACATTTTCCCACCCTGACCTCTTAGGGGCTCCACATTTTATACATAACAACACATGGAAAACAAGTAACATATCCTTTCATTTCTGTTTCAAAATGTCTGAAACCAGATAATTACAGTAATTCTTTTTTCTACTTGCCTACGTTGCCTACTTTGTCTTGCGGTAACCCGTCTGCTTCTGGCTAGCTACCTGAGGCTAATGCTGCGTGCACAGAAAACATGACGAGAAAAAGAATCTCATTTGCTCTCAGTGACAAATATAGACTCAAAGCGTATGATAAACTGCCAAAAACGAATGAACCAGTGAGATGCAGCAGCGAAACTACAATAAGCTATATTTTATGTACAGTACTGTATTCATTCATTGTTTGCAAGAAATGCAAACTATTTTCTACTTTTAGGGAACTTTTTACATTAAAACAAGTGATTTGTGCTTTGATTTCAGTTGCAGTAAATAAACATAAATGGTTCATCTGTGTGTTTCCTTCAATAATTTTAAAATCATAAAGACTCTTTCATTAGAAAAAATGTCCCAGCTTTAAGAGTTGAGCATATTTACAGTACAACCTTTGTTAGTGAAATTTGAGGGCAAAAAATAAATAAATAATTGTTCATTAATCATAATCGAGGTAAAATGTTCAATTAATGATATTGATTTGAGGTCATATCACCCAGCCCTTTGCTGATCAATATATATAGGTTTTGGTGATATGATACCATCCAGACGTCTTTTTTAGAAAAGGTCTTGTGTATCTCAGCAAGACAGTGCCAAACTGCATTCTGCGCATATTACAACAGCATGGCTCTGTAGTATAAGAGTCTGAGTTCTAGACTGTCACTCATTGAAAACATCTGGCACATCACAAAACGAAAAATACATTTATGGGCAATTAAAACAAAACTCCAGCAGCTGGGCTGCTCAGCTCCCAAACATTCACAGAGTGCTGTTAAAAGAAGAGGTGATGCAACACAGTAGTAAACACACCCCGTCCCAACTTTTTTGAAATGTGTTGCTGGCATCATATTCAAATTGCTCATATATTTGTCATAAAATAAAATTTCTCATTTTTAACATCTGATTATCATCTATGTTCAATTAATTATTTTCAATTAAATATGGGTCTATATGATTTGCGCATCATTGCATTCATATTTTATTACATTTTATACAGTGTCCCATCTTCTTTGGAACTTGGAATTGTATTTCATTTCTAACATACTGATATTTGGTTTATTTTACAGCCCAGTTCTGACATCAGCTTAGTGTACAGGAGTAATTTTCTCCCATCCTGTGTTCACAACATTAGATCCACCGCTTGCTGGTATCGTTATGAGTTTCTTTTCACCTAAGGTGACATTTCCTGAAATGTCAGTATTCTCCCTAGAATTCCAAGCCACAGGTATCTGGACACTGTTTCCACAAAACTATGACTCAATGTAGACTGTGATGTAACTAGGGGATGTCTCTGCGCAAACAGTGCCGGCAATGGGGTGACTAAAGTTGCCCTTTGCCCAGGTCAGGGGCATCTTCCCTTTGATGTCTTAGAGCTCAAGTGAAACTTGGAAATGTGGCATGCTTGTTTTGATGGTCTTGGCCTGAATCCTGGTAATTCAATTGTTGCTGTATTCTAATGCTTTCCAATGAGTGAGAGGGGTTCTGTTCCAATACAGCCAATCAGGTGACAGAGATTCTAACACAGTTCATTGGATCAGATGAGTTAACATTTTACCAGTCAATGGAATATTCTACTGCACCAAAAATATGATATAAAGAGTTATGTGCAATAATAAGTTCTGGAATATATTTATAATGTTTATGCAGCTTTAACAGTATCTACAGAAAAAAGTTGCCTTGAAAACAGATAAGCTAGAGACACCAGGACCTTGAATTTGGTGGGGTGGTTGTCTGGGACTGTGTCTTTGTACAGGCAGCTCCAGCAGCTTCCCATTGCTCTAGCAGGCCAGCTCACACCTGCAGAGGAGGGATACAGGCCTTGTCTTCTATACCTGCTGCACTTGCAGAAATAGATGCTTGCATGCACGTGTGTGTCTGCATGTGAAAAGACACACGAAAAAAACTGAGGCTCTCACCCAGTCCAGGCCATCTGTGGGAGTGAGCTGTGTCTCAATCCCAGAATCCTCTGCTGGGTGTCATGGTGACCAAGACCACACAGGCTCAAAGTGCGTTTCCATGTAAAGCTGCACATTTTTGTCCCTGTAAGACAGAAGAAAGAAAAGAAGTAGAAAAATGTTCAGACAAATAAAGTGCTAAATGTTCTATATCACAGGTGTCAGACTCCAGTCCAGGGGGGCCAGAGCCCTGCACATTTTTGGGTTTCCCCTCGTTTAACACACCTGATTCAACTTCTTGTGCTAATTACCACACAGCTGTTGAGCTTAATCATTTGTGGTGGAACAGGGAAAGAACTAAGCTACACAGGGCTCCGGCCCTCCAGGACTGTAGTTTGACACCCCTGTTCTGTATTTTATCCAGAAATACATTTTTTAATTAGCACTGATTTGACAAAAAAAAAAAAAGGAAAAATAAACATACACCAATACACAAAAAATCTAAATAAGATCTAGCATTATAAACTATTTTGTATCTACACGTCCACCTTTGTCAAAAAACATTTAAGTCCTAGTAGAATGTCACTCTGCTTTTACCGGGAAGCCAGTGCATCCAGCACCTATATCCACCCTTTTCTTGCATTGCATCTACACCATTTGTTGGACATGGGGAAGCTATTCTGTGAATCCATAATTCATCACTCTGTTCCATCTTCAAATGCAGGCAGTAACTTTTTTATACTCATCCATAAACAGCCCACTTAATGACCACCTGCAAAGCTGTACATATGTTCCACTCACACGTGTGAACCTGGCAACAACACATCACTTGATACAGCACGAGACGCATTTCCTCCCTAATGCCAAAAGGTCCTTAAAACGCTGAATGATCCAACACTCCTCTGAGGAAACCAGAGAGCGCGCTGGTCCTGAAAGCCAACTTTCCATTAAAGCAAAAACCATCTGACGGCCGTCATATCCATTCACCTTCCAACCCATTATCTCGCTCGGTGTCACAGGCCAATTTAGACACTGTCACAGAAACAAGGTATGAATCTCTCTGCATGGCCAATGCCTACCTAATTCTAAAATTAACTACACATCAGAAATAAATTTAAAAAGTTGAAACTACTATTACAACTAGCATCTTGTTATAGTTGTTAGAAAGTTGTGTTGTGAGAATGCACCGCGCAGCTCAGTGGGTTAAGCTTCTATGCCTGTGATTGGAGGGTCACTGGTTTGAGCCCAGCCTCAGCATGTCTGCAGGCCCTTGAGCAAGGCCCTTAACTCCCAGCTCCCTACGGGTGGCTGCCCTTCACTGCCAAGTTTGCTCTTACCTGTGGAGAGCAAGATGGGGCAGGCAAAAAGAGAATCTAACTTAGCTGCATACTATTACTTCAGTGAGTTATGATGTTAATTGACTAGAGTGTGCAAAAACTGTATGTATGAATGTATTCTGTTCTGAAGCATTTCTTTGTCAGATTCTGCATTTGAGTAGAGATTCTACAAATAAGTAATTAAGTTTCAAGGCAAGTCTTTTGAAAAACAACCAGGTCAAAAGTTTTCTGTTCTAGCAAACATCAATAAAATCTGTTTAGTAAACTGTGCATACTTAATTTAGTAAGGGCACAACATAGTTCTTAAAGCTATGGTGATATAATGATAACATAAGTGTAACATTACAAGCTTGCAGCTTTTTAATTCAAAAAGTACCGCATCAGCATTATTCTCTGGCAATGTTCCACTGAGCTTAGCAAGACGTACCCTAAATGGCATTCAGAAACACAATCAGCTTGCAGAAGATTCAAAACTACAAGGACAGCAAATTGAGCATTTTCTTCTCAGAATCCTGTGGCAATCAGCCTTCATGCCCTAGTCAAACGCAGAACCACTCAGGAAATACTGGAAATTTAGTTAATGAGTCAAGAACTCTGACCACAGCACCACCCATTGGCCAATCAGGGCAAGTACAAGCTTAGATGTACTGCTGATATTCTCTGCTCATTTAGCGCCCATTCTCTTGCAGACTTTGAGCATCAACAAGTTAACCTCATGTGTATCCCATGTGTAGACTTGCATAATTTTCAATGGTACATCCATAAACACATGTCCAAGTAAAAATTATTATATGAAATTTGAAAGCCAGTGGTTACTTCAGTACCATTTCCATACATAATATGTCACCTTCCACCAACAATTACACACATAATATACTAAAAACCAATCCTTAGTCAAGTTAAAAAATACGGAAAATATACTTGATTTACATCCTTAAGTAAGCTTAGTCCAAAACACTGAAGGGAAAAAGATATACAAGTTCGGAACTGAATTTCTCAAGAGAGGGAACCTTAAGTTTACCAGATTGTGCTTTCCTGTGCAGAGGTGGGTTTATTGCCAGGAGAACCAGTAAAATCAGCAGTACCCAGAGTGGAGCATAGGCACAGGACCTCCGACACAATGAGACCGCACAAAGCATACTCATCTCAAATGGGGATCCTTCTGCCACAGAGAGAAGAGGCACACAGCTGGCTGCTGAAGACCAGTTAAGAGAATGGAGCTGTGACCAAAACCTTGAGCTTTCAAGGCTTGTAAAGGCTCTTATATGTTAAATGCAAGTGGATTTTGACATGAAACTGCTAAGCAATGCACAACATCTACAAGATAAGAGAGAAGCCATCTGTTTATTCGTGTGACTGTGCCACTTCCTTGTTACCAGTCAATTAGTGTCACAAATCAAGAAAGACACTGACATTTTATTTGCTGGCTATGATCCAAGTTAAAACCCACCACAGGAAATTTATAAACAACTAGTATTCAGTCAAGTTCGTCCTTTTATTCCCCCTATAAATTAGAAGGAAAAATCAAAGGAGTCTAACTTGGGTCGCTTCCCTACTCCTGGTCATATCATGTGTTTCGTACTTATACTTCAACCTTGAACTACTAAAGTAATCATCATCCTCTTTTACTACTGTACCAATATATGTCACTCGCTGATATCTATCAACAGACAGTCAATGATGATCATTCATCGATTACAAATTTAGCAACATAACTCGATGCGCGCTCACGGCAGCATCAGCCACCTCGTCCATTATTTACCGGATAATCTCATTCCCCAGTCGCCGACTATGCCACTAAATACAGTCGTACCGTGCAGGTGACTGAGTTAGAGCAGCCTAGTTCACGGAACTACAAATGGCACACAAGGGACGTGCGTACGATCGCTAAAGCGATGCCAAGCCAAGGCGCCCTCCCCCTAAAACAGCAGCATCCCCCAGATCGCACGGCACAGCTGGCGACAGCGATTTACCGAGCCGCTTTAATCAACCGGGGAGTGCACCCGAATTGTTGGTCATTAAAGACGGCCATCTGTCTTCCTCGGGCAAGCTAAGCATCACAATCCAGTTCGCCACCATCCATCCATCCATTCATTCATTCTGCCGCCGATGAGCTTGACAGCCATGCATCAGTCAGACGGCAACCTCTGGATAAAGTCGCCCCCCCCTAAAAAAAAAAAAAAACACCGATCGGGGAAATTTTCGTACACGAACGGCGTGAGATAAAATTAATGTTTACAGAGATGCAGCGCTGTGAATTTTAACTGTGGATGCAGCGAGCGAACAATCCACCACTGTCTGTCCGGCTAACTGTCAGTCAGTGAGTTTCTTATGATTATAAAGCGCAGGAAGATTTTTAAAAAAAACAGCCCAGCATCTCACCAAAGCCTGCCGAGCAATTAGATAGACAGCAAACGCGCTAGAAGCTGAGGCCGACCCGACACCCGGGATGGCTGACAGCACTGTTGATATATAAAGATTAAATAGAAATCAGAGAGGCGAGGCTGCCGCGGCCGTCGCCGCCGGTAAAGCGTTAGCTCCGGATGCTACTCACATGCTCCGCTAACAGCGCAACGCGAACCGAGACCCGACAGGGAGACTGCGGACTGCTGCCTACGCCTGGCGCGGGAGGGGTGCACGACAATACCGCCGACTTTTATTAAAATGTCTGTTTTGGCGCTTAATTAAGAAAAAAGAGAAACACTTTAAAATTTACGTGGAGGTGTTAAAAAAAATAAATAACAGTACTACACAAGCGGCACGTTTTTCACAGCCGCCCCTTACTGCTGCACAGGCCTCGGGCTGGTATCTCCCGTCCAGCGGAGTCAGAGTTCACTGGCAAACGACGAGGCTTTGGGGTGGAGGGGAGCGACAAGAAGGTAGACCCGCTGGAGGACCAAGGGAGGACGGGGAGGCGGGTGTGACACCGCGCAACCGCGCAGGGGAGCTAGAGTCCCATTAAACTTAAGCGAGAAAAGCCGGAGGCTTTGGGCTGTTTGCTTAAATGGTTTTTTATCCCGACTCTTCAGCCAAGATCCATCCTTCCAGCGTCCAATCCCCTAATCCCGACCGGGGTCGCAGCGACTTTAACTGAAGGTGCATCAGAAATTTAAGCCGTCTAGAAATGTCATCGCTGAACGCGTTACCTGGCCTTTGAAAAAACCGTGAAAACTGAATTAGCAATTTCGCATTAAAATCTATTTGCAGAACTTGTTTTGTCATTCAGGGACAGCTTCTGTCCTAATGCTACAAGACTATTTAGAACACACTAATATGCAATGTTAAGCTCTACATTGCTGTTAGCTACCTCTCTTTTGCACTGATCTGCCTGATGTTTATCACTTTGCCCTGTCATTTATTATTGTTACTGCTAATTTTGTAATGCAGCTGCAGCATTCTTTGTATTCCACTGTATTCTGTATGCCACTTTATTTTGCTACTTTGCTCAATGTTGTGTCATATAAGATATTACATGTTAGATATCTTGTAGTAGTTAGTATGTTATACGTATTATTTATTGTTTTGCAACGTTGCACAGCTCTGTTAATTGTCTGTGGAGCAAGCATTCAAGCAAAAAATTCATTGTAATTTGTACGCTGTACTTTGTACGAAGGACAAAACTGAATCTTTTACAATCGACTGGATTTTATTTTATAGATCTTCATAGCGTTTGTAATATTGTTATAATGTATAACAGTAATTGATTCCGGTTAATTTGAAGAGCATATCAGCGGAACTATATTTTCGTTTACACGTCTTTCTGTAACTTTAGTTGCAGTCGAATTCGGGACTGATTACAAATCTAGTGATTATGGAATTAATGAACAATTCCTTTCATATCCTGAAGATGGCGGTATGACCCGAATATCGGGACTGGGGAAAAAACAACGCACGAATCCAGGTAGGAATAAATTAATTCGCTCTGATAGAAATGACTACTGTGTCACAGGCATGAATGTTATATAAGGAGTCTTTTTATAATTCAGGAAAAGTCTATTTTAAACTATCAATTCAACAATTTTGTGTTTTTAATATATCTTTATAGATATTTCATTTAAATTAAATTTTGTATGTGTAATTAAGGAAATCTGACCAGCCGCAGGTTTACTAGGCTGCTTGAGGTAAGATCTCTACAATCATCCCAAAGTACCTGCAGTTAACACTGCCATTGCCCTGTCAATACACCATAAACAAACTGGATTTTGCTGTGTTGGTAAGTAGATGGTGGAGAATGCCAGCATGGTTAAGGCATCCAAAGCACACAGACCAAGTCCAAAAAAAGATTTGCTTTTATCCTATGAGCACCCTTGAACTCTCAGGTCTTCGGGTAGTGGCCTTTTAATTACCGCTAAAGTCTGAACAAAAACCCACGATGAAGCATCCTACTGCTACTATGGTCCACGTCTGTGGAACAGCCTTCCTGAAGACCTGTGTGTCTCATTCCAAACACAAAGGAGGCAGGAGCAAGTGTGAGGCCAAAACAATGGGGTTTATTAAAGGAACAGGGCAAACAAAAGGCAAAACTGGTAATAGGGGAATGTGCTGGAGCACACACTAGGGCAGTGGTTCCCAACCCAGTCCTCAGGTATCCCAGACAGTCCACATTTTTGCTCCCTCCCAGCTCCCAGCCAATCAAGAACGCCAAATATCTGGTACAGGTGTTAGGAGCTGGGAGGGAGCAAAAATATGGACTGTCTGGGGTCCCTGAGGACTGGGATGGGAACCACTGCACTAGGGCGACATCAATGACCAGACTGGGGAGCACAAGACTGGGAGGCACTATTATGCACCACTGATAAGGAGCAAACGAGAGGCATCTGGTATGATTCACACGAGGGCTGAAACGGGAGGTAAGACAAATGAGTAACTATGGAGAGAAGAGAAGGACAGGGATGCAGGGCATGCCAGTGCCCAACCTCCCCCCTTCAACGCATGCACTCCAGGAGGGAACCCACAGGGACCAAACAACAGGGAAAGAGACAAAAGGGGACACTGGACAGAACAAGGGATGATAGGACACTGGATGACCAGACACAATAGGATGAAACAAACAAACAAAGCATCCCCACAGGGGCACCAAACGGGCAGGGCCTAACAGGAGAGACATGAGACGACACTGGGAATCGGGGGCAACACAAAAACTAAGGAACAACATCGACCAAAACAGGGTGTACAGGTGAAGGCACACCACGGTCGACAACTGATAACCAGGGGGGAACCATACACTAGGAAAAGGAAAGGTGGAACAGGGCATTGGGGCAAAAACAGAAATGAGGCAGGTGAGAACAGGACTGGACTAGGGGGTTCTCTAGACCCTGGGAAGCAGGGCGTTGACCCCAGGACATGAGCCCCCTCAGTCAAGGTGGGCCAGCAGGGCCGGGTAGAGCCAAGTGGACAACCAGGCTGGGGCCAGGATTGAAGGACACTGAGGGACCCAGAGGACCATTGTGATGGCAGGAGCCAAAACCAGGGCAGAAACAGGTGGGTGCCACAGGAATTGCAGGGCAAGAGGGTGCTGCCGGGGCCGCAGGGCAAGGACCCAAAGGGAACCTGGAGGGTGAGAATCGGAAAGGGGTCAGGAACAGGGACAGGAAGACCCCGATTGGCCTGCTGGGCAAGAGGACCCCGAGGGGCCGGCATGGTGGCCACAAATGGTGTGCACCCATCTCCCTCTCCAGGAGACAGAGACACTGCAGGACTCAGGGCCTGACCCAGAGAGTCCCACTCCAGGTCATCTAGAGGGTTCTCCTCAGGGTTTGTCCCCATAGAGCAGGCGACCACCAAGAAGTTGGGCTCGGGGCTGGAGGCTAGCAGAGGTTTGGAGCAGGAGCCAGTGAGGCCGCCGCAGGCAAGCAGCAGGGAGGAGCAGGAAACTGCGGAACTGGGGCGCCTGGCGGCGAGTGAGGCTGGGCCGGGACCTTGGGATACCAGTAGTGCTCGGACACCCCTGGAGTTGGGTGGAGCTCAGTCACTACAGGTACTTCTGGAAGCGGGAGACACTGGGGCACTTCAGGAAGCGGAGCAGCAGCCTCATCCAGGCCAGGCTCCCACGGCTGAGTGGCCTCGTCCAGACCAAACTCTGGTGGCTGTGTGGCCTCGTCCAGACCGAGCACCGGTGGCTGTGTGGCCTCGTCCAGACCGAGCTCCGGTGGCTGTGTGGCCTCGTCCAGACCGAGCACCGGTGGCTGTGTGGCCTCGTCCAGACCGAGCTCCGGTGGCTGTGTGGCCTCTTCCAGGCCGGGCTCCCGCAGCTGACCGGACTTGGGTGCGGCGGTGGAGAAAGGACGTTCATAATCTAAGGGGGATTCTGCCCTCTTCTTTTGCCTCCGCTTCTTACTGTGGGAACCAGAAGCCGGCTTGGGGAAACCAGCAGATGGTTGGTGACACTTTTGCTAGCTTGATTTCTGGGGAACGGGTTGATAAATCAATAGGGAGTTGAGATGCAGAGTGGGTCTTCACTACAGGTGGGTTAGGGGGAGTCAGATTAGGATGTGAAACGAAATGATCACTATGATGCTGTGAAGTACTTTCACCTCTTTTTGACCTAAGACATCCACTTATGGGGCTTTTTTGCTTTCTCTTGACCTGGGTGCTATTTTTGAGTGATGCTGATTTATCTAGTGTACATCTCACATTTGGATGAGACAAGAATGTGGATTCAAAGTGTGTCAAAAACCAAAAGGGCAGTAATATGGAAATATTTTTTAGGAAAGTGTAATAATCAAAACCTATTTTATTAATATATCAGTTTTAGGTGTTGCTGTGGTAACAAGACCAAGTGAACCACACATCAAAAACTTACATTTCCAACATATACTAACCATTCCCAGTACATACACAACCAATATTTGGAATATTCTATAGCACCAATAATTCAAAGCACTAGGGAGGATATGACAAAGACTTATATACACATGTACTTTATACAGCATTTCTTTTACACGACAGAGTGAAGTTGTGCACATATTAATTTATAACTATGAATTTAAAAAAGCCTTTTGAGTTTTCATAATAATACAAGCACGGTCAGCTGGACTAATCAAGGAAAGGCCACATGTAACATAATGGTTAAGCACACTGATATTTTAATAAGTGTCTGAAGAAACAACATTCAACAGAGGCAGGGTTTCTCATCCTTGGGGACCTGCAAACAGTCTACAGGAGCAAAAATGTGGATTGTCTGGGGGTCCCCAAGGATGAGAAACACTATGGAGCACAACACCCGAATTACTCTTAAAACATCCATTTGTATGATTTGACAAAACTGTAAATTTCTTAGGATAAAAGTATGAATAAGCTAGGAAAATAAAATAACAAAGGTAGGTATGCAATTTCCCTGCTGTGTCTTAACTAATCATTTGCACTGTGAATACAAAGCATATGACAGAGGAGTCTGGAACATTCCCAGTTTCATCTCTCAGTGTTTGGTAGAACCTGCTTTTTTCTGTGGCTTGTGAGAACTTCTCTCTGTTTCTGTTATCTGTCACTGTGACAGTAAATGTGTTTCTCCATACAGTCTGTATTTTGCAGTCCATTGTCCTCATGAAGAATCTCCTTTCCTGATGACACTGATTGGCTGTTTAGTCCCAGGTCGTACCATGAAGGAGGTGCCATAGGATGGCTTTGATGTTGGCACATAACTACAATGACAGAACAAGGGGATGTTAAATCGAGACTCATACTTTACTTATAGAGTAAAACACTGGTCTGTGACCTAAGTGCTTGGAAGTTTTTAGAGTGACAGAAACACATACCTGACTTTTCAAGTCTTAGAGTTAAGAATTATTATCCATTTTATTACCGTTACTATTAATTTATCGTAAACGATAAATTTACATTACCAAAATCATAAATATCTAAGCATGCAGCTTGTCCTAGAAAAAATGTAATGAAAAATGTAATGAAAATTGTAAGGTTTACCAGATAAACTTTATAATTGTGACACATAAATGAAGGGTGAAAACCACATCAAAACAAGTGGTTTTTCCAAAGAAGAGACATACAGATAGGAACTATTTTTATTTCTTTCTTAAAGTAGAAGTTTTGAAACAACTTTTTACCCCAAGGTACAAGTTCTTTTATTCTCTCCTAATAACTTTATGGGGGGGTATTAAAACTGTTAAACATATAAAAATAATATTTGCCACTAAGGAGAAGCACCCAATTGTATGTTTAATTTTAATTGTACTTGTAGTCTGTAATGATTATTTTCTGTGTATACAAAATACAAAGAAATAGTGTTATCAAATGTCTGAGTAACATTGTTTTGTTACATGACTAGAATGATCAAACTGTGAAAGCTAATGTCTCCTCAGAGTAAAAAGCTCTGATGATTCTGTACCTGTTGGTTTCTTTGGACATCACAGAGGATCCGTGAGTCATCTTTGCCACTTTACTTCCCAGCTCACTGAGGACCAGGCTGTGAGCCTGCGAGGGATGAACGTTTGTGGGTGATTCTGTTTTCGTTTTGTTAGCAGGATTCTGCCTGACAGGAATTCCAGACTCTTTGTCTAACTGCCTCAAGCCGTATCCCTGGTCCAGCTGTTTCTTCTGTATAATGCTCTGGAGGGGCCTGTGACTGCCAGAGGGGGGCTCTGGCTTAGTCTCAGGAGGTGACACTTTTGCTGGCTTGATTTCAGGAGGTGACACTTTTGCTGGCTTGATTTCAGGAGGTGACACTTTTGCTAGCTTGGTTTCTGGGGAATGGGTTGATGAAACAATAGGGAGTTGAGGTGCATAGTGGGTTTTCACTACAGGTGGGTCCGGGGGAGGCAGATCAGGAGGTGGACTGAAATGATCACTATGATTCTTAGCACCTTCCTCTAAGTTTGCAAATTCGGGAGGGGGAGGGATGATAGGTGTGCTGTCATCGTCTAAGTTCTTCTCATTGTGAGAGGGGTTAAGTGCTGGAGTGGAGTGCACGAGGTCTGTGTCCTGCCTCTTTGGAAACTGAGCTACACGCTCACCTACGGACGCTGGAGGCAGAGGGTTCAGGAGACTCGGGGCTGAAGAGTTTGCATTATTGGTCTTTGTTTCATCAGCTGAGGAAGTTTCATTCAGATGTAATGACTTGAGTTTCTCTCGCTCCTTGGCAGCAAGCAGAAGGGCAATAGGAGAGGTTGTACGTTCCCTTGACTGCAAGCTCCTACTTCCCTTTTGAAGGTAGTATGGTTTTCGGCTCACATCTAAACCATGCTTGTAGCTTCTGCTGGCTTGCATCACGAAATAACTTGATTTTGGGCTGGAGTTGATTTCTGGGGCAGAATATGTAGTTCCATCTAGAATAACTGACCCAGAATCCTTGACAGGAAACATATGTCCCTCAGTCACTTTGTTGGGAAGGGTGGCCTGCAGGATGTCCTTGACATCTTGCTGGTCATTCTGCATCTGGGGACTTGTACTTTGAGCTGGCTTCGCAGGAGCATCTGACAGTGTAGCTGACCCAAAATTGTTGACAGCAGCAGGAATTTTACTCTTGATTTGGACTGGACGTGGAATTTTATCTGGGGAAGGATCTTCTAAAAAGATGATGGGGTTATTAGGCTTATATTGAATATCCTTCTGTTTATTTAAAGTGCTGGTGTTTGGCATACTGTACAGCTTAGCCTTGTTGTGGGGGTTGAAACTGGAAGGTGCAGTGACTTCAGTAGGGGAAGCTGAAACTTGCAAGGAGGAAAGCCTATCTGGCGGGGAGGGGGGATTCTGGATTCTGAGTGTGGTGCCTTCTAATTTCTCCACAGGTAGAGTAGGGTCTGAGAATGGGGGTAAACTGGCATATTTAGTGAGTGCTGAACTAGAGAAATCAAAGATGTTGGTGTTAGGTGAATTTGAGGAACCTTTCGCAGGAATTTTCAGGGATGACATGACGGGGGAGAGGTCTGAGTGCTGACTCAACACCTTTTGTACTGGCTTTGGTGACGGTGGTTTCCAAGCAGGCAGATTAGGTGAGGAACAACTGGCTGAATTTGTTGGGGGGGGAGGGGGCTGCATAGTTGGCGGTGGAGGAATGTACATCTCTCCTTCCAGTGAATTGAAAATGGAGCTCTGACTGGGAACTGCATTGCCATTTTCTGAAAGAGAAAGAAAGATTGCCATTGGTTAGAACCTGTAAGAATCGATTACAAGAGCGTTCCATGAACAGTGCAGCGACCTTGTACTGATTAAGCGGTTGGAAGATGATAAATGGATGGATGAAAGGATGTTTATATAATAATGACATTTAAAGATTAAAAAAGCATCTCGTCGCTATTCAGTTACTTTAAGTTTGCAAATGAATATGTAATTCAGAAACGTGAGGCCAAGTTCAGTAAATAAAATTATGCAATTAATTTATGTAGCATTTCTACAGAGGATTGTTAATTAAGAGCTGAGCTGGAAAAAAAAAAAAATGCATACAGATTGTTTTATAGGACCAAAGCTGAAAAACCCACCATTCTTTCCCTTTATAAAGCAGTAAGACTGAACATAATTCTTGCCAATATTAGTCAAAAAGGGCAGCAAAACCACCTTGTTCAAGAATCTACCCGTTGGTGTCCTAGAATCAAACATACTTTGACACAAACAGAGGGCACAATGCTAGGGTACACCCTTGGTGGGATGTCAGTTCATGGCAGGGTTTCTTCGTGCACATACTCAAACTATTTATTAAGACAATATTTCACTGTCTTTCCTTTCTCTTTTCCTTCCTTCCCCAGCAATCCGGTGAAGATCAATCAAGCACAGACATCACGCAGCAGCTGACTGGTACCTTTCCCGGCTGCAGTCATTCCTTTGGTTGGGGGCATAAGCGGCACTTTTGGAATTGGGACAGCAAAGCCTTGGGAAGATGACTGCGAAACAAAAAGAAGGAAAGTCAGTGACACAGGGGTCGATAATGGTGAAGTGAATAAATGAGAGAAAGACGGGGTTGCTGTTCAACTTATCCAGGTAAACAGATCAATCTTGAACTAAGATAAGAAAAACTTTATTTATCCCAAGGGAAATTCTTTTGTCTTAACATGCTCAGTGCAACAAGAGGAATAAAGATAAGACAGTAAATAGCTTAAAAAAGAACAGTAGTAAATGTGCACAACAGAATAATAAAATAAATCTAACAACTACAGATCAATGATGAGCCACAGATCATCTCTTTAATACTATTGCTAACTTATGTGTGATTGCTGGGATAAAGGTCATGTGTCCAGGTGACCATACAGAACTGGTGAAAACCCAGGTGATTAGTGTTCACACCCCTCATCACCCTACTGTGCACACCTGGGCGGTGTTAATCGAACTGGAATGTGAGTAATGCTTTACAGTAGGAGTAATTCTCCCGAGGGGACACTCAGGTACTTGCGAAGGTTCCTATCGGTTCATTATTATTATTTGTTTTTTTTTTTATCTATCAAAAAGGGTCCCTGCTAGGGTGGCATAGTGTTTACCACAGTTTCCTCATACCTGTGGGACCAGGGTTGTAAGTCTCTACCCCAACTGCATGTGTGTGGAGTTTGCATGTTCTCCCTGTGTCATGGTGGGGTTTGCTCTGGGTACTCTGGTCCCCCCCACAGTCCAAAAACATAATAATTGATACTTTATTGATCCCCATGAGGAAATTCTTCTTAAGCCTCCCTCAACTTGCTCTCTGTATAGTAGGTGAAAGCAAGATGGCTGTGAAGGGCAGCGGCCTGTAGCAGTACCCAGCGAATTAGGGGTTAAGGGCCTTGCTCAAGGATATACTACCGTTCAAAAGGTTGGGGTCACTTAGAAATTTCCTTGCTTTTGAAGTTTTATGTCCATTAAAATAACATCAGATTAATCAGAAATACTGTGTAGACATTGTTCATGTTGTAAATGACTATCATAGCTGGAAACGGCTGTTTTTAATGGAATATCTACATAGGTGTACATATGCCCATTATCAGCAACAATTAGTCCTGTGTTTCAGTGGAATGTAGTGTTTGCTAATGCAAGTTTATCATTTTAAATGGTTAATTGATCCTTAGAAAACCCTTTTTCAATTATGCATACCACAGATGAAAATTGTTGTGCTGATTAAGTAAGCAATAAAGCTGGCCTTCTTTGGGCTAGTTGAGTATCTGGCGCATCAGCAATTGTCACCTGATCTCAACTCTATTGTTATGCGAGCAGCTTGACCGAATGGTACGTAAGAAGTGCCCATCAAGCCAATTAACCCTGTGTGAGATGACTCAGGAAACACGGGGTGAAATCTCATCAGATTACCTCAACAAACTGACATCTAGAATGGCCAAGGTCTACAAGGCTGTAACTCTTTGACGAAAGCAGTTTGAAGAACACAATTATTATTTTAATTTCAAAATGATTATTTCTAACTTAATCGATGACTATTTCCTATTTATTTAGCTATATTACCTATTCAAATGTTCATGATTGTTTTAATGGAAAACAAGGAAATTTCTAAGCGATTCCAGACTTTTGAACGACAGCCAGGGGATGCCACAAAGGTGTGGAAATTTAGGATGATTC
>JAODLD010000113.1:9478385-9488626 GCA_026781065.1 Mormyrops boulengeri
TTCTGTCATTGTAGTGTTACGTGCTGTTTCCTCCCTGTGCCCTTCGTTTCTTTATTAAACCCCTGGATTTTGCCCGACTCCTGTTCTCCCTTGCCTGCTTTCCCGGTCCGTGCCGTGCGAGACGTGACAAAGGGTGACGTTCTACGTTGCAAACTTGCAGCACACGCTGACGTTGTCACTTGATTTAGCTAGTTTTCAGCCCCCTTAGCCACTTCATTTCAAAAGAGTCTAATGCAAAATGTAGCATGTGTACTATCAAAAATTATATAAAAATTGAGGGTTATACAACTTGAAAGAGAACAACATGCATGGATTACAAATGTCCAAACAATTGCTATACATGTTCTTGCTATGTCACTCACATCATCAAACTACAATATTTCCTGAAATTTGGCTGAAACTTGGGAAGTCAGCTTTTACTTAATGTGACCCCAAGTGCTCCCAAAGATTTTGAGAAATATATAACACCTTTGCATAAAGGCACCTGTTTAATATCACTTTTAATAAACAAAGGTTTTCTCTTTTATTTTTCTTTGTAATTTTCCTACTTTTTTCAAAATATTTTACAATGAATATGTGAATTGGTGTATGACATCGTACTTTTTTTTTGAGCATGCTTTGCCCCCCCCCGCAGGTTTGTAATTATATCTTTGTGGGGACTCTCCATTCATTTCTATGGGGATAACTCCAACCCCAACAATACCTGCTTTACCATTACTCCGTGTATGAGTAGTGACATACCGATTTACGGTGATGATATATCTCAACACTGGCTCAGCCTCCTGAAGAAATACGAGACGCCCCCCTTCCACCATTACATTTTTCCAGACGTGAGATAACGTCAGTGTTGAGATATATCATCAACGTAAATCGGTATGTCATTACTCAAACAAATAGTTCCGACAAATATGTATGATAAAATAGTGTTTTGTTGCCAAAGAACTCGTATGCTGGCACTTTATGGTAAAAAAGGTCTTCCGTACTTATTAGTTGGCTGTTTCTGCCTGTTGCTCTAATGCATTCGCATTATTTATGACGCTGCTGAAACCCCGTATTGCACCTACCACACTAAGCGACTGCTTCCATTACTCTTACATATATTAGAAGAGGAAAATAGCACCCCCTGAAACTCTCCGATAATTCAGGGTCACTGTAAATTTTCTGAAAATTCAAATTATACTCACGCTACAAATAATCAATAAGATTTAGCCATATTTATGGCACCAGACAGTTTATAACATAGGCAGTTTCTAGATCCTATTTAGAGGGGCTCCCGTCCCGGATTTTTTGTCTCAGCCCCCCTAAAATATTTTTTTCTAAAACCATTTAGCGATTTGTCCTGTATTTTTGTATACGACTCGTAGCACCCAGGCTCAGCAAACTTCATCGTGGGGAATCCCCCCACCTCTGATCGGAAAATGTAATAGTGGAATGGGGGCGTTTCGTATTTCTTCGGGGGGTTTGCCCCCCCCCCCCAAGATTCAAATCTTATATTCATTTACAGTGTTCACAATTTACAATGATCTTGGCTTAGACATCAGCCACTGTCCCAGTCAGAATGTCAACAATAAAGTTCGACATTGTCATCGATGGTACTCACCACTCTGCCTGATCTCAGTGTTTGTGTCGAAAAGAGACGGGTTTTTCCGAGTGCCCAGCAAGGTAAATGCTCCTCTTTTCATTTCGGCTCTAGAAACACGTATTAATCTAAAATGTGTTAAACATGTCGCATATTTAATCAATAACGTACAGCAAGCCGCCAATTCTAACAAAAATATAGGTACCGCGGATGGGGTGTTTCCCTAAAGGCTACCTGTCGCCCATCAGTTACCGTACCCTATCGTTTTGCCATGACAATATGCGTCCATAAATGGCCACGCCCATTTCTCCTCCTCTGTATTTGAATAGACGAAGTTATTAAACCCCACAGTTACCTAACGAAGTAGACAATGGTTACCAAATAATAATTAGCAGCCATCCCACTGTGACATGTCTAGTCTTGGTTCTCTTAAATTCTGATGATGCCTTATAGGTGTGGACAAACCACTGTACATTTATCTTCAAATGATTTTATTCAGAGCGTTTCGTCAATGACGTGCCATAGCTTTGCATGCATCATTAGCTAAAGTCGTTTCATATACAATAAATTGTTTTACTAAATGTATTCCGTTACATTTTTTATTCTAATGTGGTAGTTGTGTGAATGTTGTGTGTGTGTGTGTGGTGGGGGGGGAGGTTATGTATACATTAGATATACATTTTGCCCCCACAATGTGATAAAAAACCTGCTATTTTGATGTTGTGGGGATCATTTCTCAGTCCCCGCAAGGAGAAACTCAATTTAATAAAAAAAATTGTGACTAATTAAAAAAACTAACAATGTCAAACGTTTTACTTTTACTTTGATTGGTTGCTTATGGTTAAGGTTAGGGCTAGGTAGGGGTAAGGTTGTCATTGTTGGGATTAGGGTTTTTCCAATAGAAATGAATGGACGGTCCCCACAAAGATATGAATTCCAACATATGTGTGTATGTGTGTGTGTGATTTCACTGAATTGTACCCTATGCTTTGCTACATAGTTGGGATCTTGATCTGAGATTACGTGAGGTTTATGCATGGGCGCCACCGCCATTAAATCTGAAGGGGACATGTCCCCCTCACATTTCACAATTATTCGTTTGGACCCCCCACATTTAACATAAAATATTAGTTCACCGCCAATATGTCCCCCCACATTCAAAATGCTTTTGACGCCCCTAGGTTTATGCACCATGGTTACAGAGTTGTGAGGCATGTGCGTCGTATTTTCTAAGGGTGTGGCTTCTTTTTCGTAGTCATAGGAGCCGTGGCTTGTACTGTAAGGTCAGAAATGGATGCCATGCTGATTTTTTTTATTACAGAAGAAACAAGCGGCATTGTTATTAAAGAACTGGGCTTGACCAGATATCAAAGGATTACATTCCAGATACGTCCTCTTACAGTTTCACTGTGAGAGACTAAGCACAACTAATTAGTAAAATATTCAAGTGATTCCCACACCAATCAATGGCTACAAGCAACACATGTATACAGATCCCATTTGTGGTTTCCATATTTGCTGTTCAAGGCATCTTTCCCTGTTCCCATTACCTCCTTTTTTAACAATTTTCTATCCATCCATCTTCTGAACTACGTATCCTGTACAGTCTCAGAGTCTTTCAATTGATTTAATGTCTGAAATCAAATCAAAATCAAATCAAATTTTATTTATAGAGCACATTTAAAAACAACAATGTTGACCAAAGTGCTTTACATTTCAATTAAGTCATGGAACATAAAAGTATAAAACACATAGATAAATAATAATGAACTACAATAAATATGGACCACCAGAATGTACAGCCTCACTGTTACTTAAAACCCAGGGAATAAAGGTAAGTTTTGAGATGAGATTTAAAAACAGAGAGGCTAGGAGCCAGCCTGATGTGACGAGGCAGTTCATTCCACAACCTGGGTGCAAGTACTGAGAATGCTCTGTCACCCCTATTCTTAAGCCGTGCCCTTGGAGTAAGTAGAAGGGACTGGCCTGCAGACCTCTAAGATCTCCATGGGGAATAAGATTCTAAAAGATCAGCAATATACGATGGAGCCTGCCCATGTAGGGCCTTAAAAACAAACAGTAAAACTCAATTGTCTTCTGAACAAGGAGTCAGTGCAAAGTGGCAAGAATAGGAGAGATATGATCTCGTTTATGAGAGCCTGTAAGGAGACGAGCAGCAGCATTTTGGACAAGTTGCAATTGTGCCAATGAAGCCTGACTGATGCCCGCATAAAGAGCATTACAATAGTCAAGGCACATTGTAATAAAAGCATGAACAACCCTCTCAAAAACATTGAAAGATATAAATGGAATAATTTTAGAGAGGAGCCTCAATTGAAAGAAACCCGCCTTCACAACTGCATTAATCTGGGCATCTAGTTTAAGATAATTGTCTAATTTGAAGCCAAAATTCATCACAGTTGCCTTAACAAATGGTTCCAAAATGCCTAGGTCCAAATCAGAAGCGTCAGGAACACCACTGGGAGCAAATATAACGACCTCAGTTTTCTTTTCATTTAAGTTTAGGAGATTTGAGGCCATCCATGCTTTAATGTCCTTAAAACACTCCAGAAAATTATTAAATGAATTTGGGTTATTCCTTTTAAGAGGCAAATAAATCTGCAAATCATCTGCATAAAAATGATACCCAATATGGTATCTTTTTAAAACAGAACCGAGGGCTAGAGAGAAAAAAGAATTGGTCCCAGAATTGAGCCCTGGGGAACACCACATGTCAGAGGCACTGAAGATTAAATAGAATTACCAAGCCCAACTCTAAAACCTCTCAGAGAAAGATATGACTTGAACCATTTTAACGCAGTGCCTTATATCCCTATGCTATGTTCCAAGTGAGAAATGAGATTCCACTGGACATGGGTTCTGAAGCTACCACATTAAGAGAGTGCCCTTTTATTCAGATTTAGAGAATGTCCTAAGAATGGAGGTAGCCTGTTTTCTTTGTTCCGAGTTGTTGCCAATCACCAGACTATTGTTTATGTTTGATGCACTGACATTCCAGGCTTACTACGCACAAATTGAGTGAATGAACGTGTGTGTATATGTATACACAAATACATACAGTACTGTGCAAAAGTCTAAAAAATGCTATTATGCCTCTCAAATGTCAATGTGTGTTAGCTTAGCCATCTCAAAACCTCTGCAAAGTCACCTCATTCTTTCCAGCAACCATACAATACACCCGTGTATTTTTTCACTCAACCACTAGCTCAGTATAAGATGGAGAAATCCAAAGGGAATAATTATTTTTGAAGAAGATGCAGACCTGTGTGTCTGATGTTTTTGGGGTTCTCAGATAAGGGTGAAGTCCACTTCATAGTCGCAGCACAGATGTTTAGTCTAGCGGTCTTTTTGCCTGTCCATAGGCGATTGAACCGGGGTGCAATTGCACCCCCTACAGGTCAGATGAAAATGTTATTTGAACATATTAAGTTCATTACAATAAAATTATATTGTTATATTATAAAATTATTATAAATTATATTGTATATATAAAGTTATATTTGAAAATGTGACTTGTGTTAGTTACATCAATGGATAATAATAATTTATTGTAACTTATTTTTTAAACAAATTTTGTTTAAAATACATGTGCAGCTCTGTTTGGTAAAGCATGTAATGACTGACTAGTTGGGCTCTCTCATCTTGCACCCCCTGGGAGAAAATCCTGGAGTCACCTATACATGCATCGACTGTGCATGTTCAAGGAAATTGACTAAATGTTGCCAGTAGGAGGCAGAAGAAGAATGGTAGTTGGAGTTGGGGCAAACAAACAGGTTTTATTATATAACACAAAGGGACTGGCTAGAAAGCAAAAGGATCTTGTGGAGTCACAAACAGGGTAGAACATAAGAGCTAGCAGGAGTGGCAACATTAATGCCAACAATGGCAAGCACAGGACTGGGAAGCACTTTTTACAAGGACTAATGAGGGACCACAACGAAAGGCAGCTGAATTGAATAACAGAAGGGCAGGAACAAGAGGCAATACTAACACTGTGCACTGGGCGAGTGACACACAAAAGTCAGCAGGAACTGCTTCCTAGTCTAGATTGCCCAGGTTCCTGAACTGTAGTGTGAACCCTTAGATCAGGGGTCTCCAATTCCGATCCTGGAGAGCTACTCTCCAGTAGGTTTTCTATCCTACCTGGCTTCTGATGAGCCACACTCCTTGTTGGATAATGCAGCCAACTGGACAACAACTATCTGGCATTTTGGCTAAATAAATGAGGTAAAATAAGTGGAAGGCAGCAGAATAAAGCATTGTTTCACCTTTTAGGTGGGCAGTCCTGTATGATGTCACATAAAAACTATGAAATAAGATATACACATGGCAACATAAATTCAGCCAATTAGCATCCTTGAATTGGATGCCTAAAGGATGATTAATTTAGCACCCCAAGCAGAGTCATGGGGGGTATTCCACAAAGCAGGAGGGTATTCCACAAAGCAAGATATCTCAGTTAGCGGTGTTAACTAAGCTACGTACAAGTCATGATTCTCCAATAGAAATGCTCCTTACCTAAACAATTATTGAACATTCAAAACTTCTAGGTCAAGTTAACCCAGCTAACTCAGAAATCCTGCTTCGTGGAACACCCCACAGGATTTCCCAGTTATCTGGATAACTTAAGCCAAACACAGAAACTGTCCAATAGGAGGAGAGGTAAGTGACATTCCTATTGGACAATCCGTACATTTGGCATAAGTTTTCTGGCTAATGAAAAATATATCCTTCTTTATGGAACACCATGACTCTGCTTGAGTAAATGATCCAGCTAACTGTGAAATCTTGTTTAGTGGAATACCCCCTGGGCCAGCACATGGCTTGAGCAAACCTGGCATTTGCCGGGAGTGCAAAACCACTAGGGGTGCACTGGGAGGGTGGCAATTGTATTGGGCAATTGCCTTGCACTACCATCTTGGTGACGCAAAATGACATTATATAATAGCAAAAGAAAGAAAGCAAAAAAAAAAACGAAATAAAATCAAACTGTTATGCCCTGCTCGTCTTGCCCCCTTGTTGACCACGCCTCCTTGTTACCCTCGTGTGGATTCCCCGTGTTCACCAGCTGTTTCCTGTTGTCGTCCTTAGTTCATTGTATTTAAGTCCGCGTTAAGTTTGTTTCCCTAGTCCGGTCATTAACGTTACATGTGTCCTAGAGTGTGTTACCCCATAAATAAAGCCCTTTTGTTCATATCCACGGCTTCCTTCGCTTGCTTCCTGGTGCCTGCCGTGACACAGACAATATAAAAAGAGAACAGATATTACTGGATGTGATCCACACATATTGAAAGCAAAATGATATGTCTGTTATGAGGATATTATTAATTATCTGTTTTTTTAAACATCATGGGTAACATTGAAGCAAATGAAAGTGACTAAAGGTAAACTGCTGATCAATTAATTTTATGCTTGGGTGTCTGGTTTTCATTTCGTTGAAGGGAGCTGTCACAGTGGTTTCTTTTTGCTTTCCTCTCTTGATGTCCCACGTTTTCTGCTGGTGCCCAGTTAATGATGCCTCTATCATACAAAGTGGCTGGTTTGCCTAACTTGAAAGGATAACTGTTACCATAATAGATAGAAATATACTGATTTTTAACACCAATTAAATAATCACTAGTTGACAGAGCCCTGGTTTGCTGCAGTCTGTGCTAAATTATACAGTGATGGTTACTGAAACTGACTGAATATGGCAAAAACAGCCCCACCTAGAATATTTTTCACTAGATGCCTCTGACTTTGACTTAAGGGATACTCTAAAGTCTAAAGTATTCATACCTCTTAGCTTTTCTTCTAAGGGGACCATTAGCAGCTAAACAACATGAAGTGTCACCTCAGTATCTTTGCCACTGGAGAGGACATGCTTGCCATCTTTGTGTTTTGGATTTGCCATAAATTCAGTAATGTACTGGGCAGGGGGACACACAATTATTCAGAGATACGGTCTCCTTATTCCCAAACATCTCTGGCCATTTTAAATATCTCTCACATTACTTAGGTTGCACATGTGTAAGTGCGTAAGTGAACAAGGAATTCTTGTCCTCAATGCCCAAACCAGTATAGATCAATTTCTTTATACCTGCTTTAAAACTCTGCACATATCTCTCTGGTAGCTCACAGGTCATGGGATGGTCTGGTGCACTGGTAGTGTGCAAGATG
This sequence comes from Mormyrops boulengeri, assembly GCA_026781065.1. Taxonomy (NCBI): domain Eukaryota; kingdom Metazoa; phylum Chordata; class Actinopteri; order Osteoglossiformes; family Mormyridae; genus Mormyrops; species Mormyrops boulengeri. The sequence goes on from JAODLD010000113.1 coordinate 9,486,145, forward strand.
CCACTCAGTCTTTTAAAGTTCTAAAATTCCATTGATGTGAAAGCTGTGCCATTATCTGTGACAATCTGTTCAGGTAACCCTTAGGAAGCAAACCGTCTGCTGAGCCTCGTGATGATGCAGTAGCTTGTGGGGTTATCTGTGACATGCAAAAGACCTCCAACCACTTGGAAAAAGCATCAACCAAGGAGTCAAAACAAACTGGAAAACAGACTAAACTTAAGACCATTAAATAATCACACAAAAGGACTAAGAGATAATGGGAATCAGGCTAGACAACAGGTAAAGAAATAACAGGCATTTTAACAATATGCAGAGACAATACACAGCAACATAACATAGAGGCTTAGCACAATGACTGACTGGAGAAATGAACAAAGGCCGGCACTTAAATACACTGATGAGGACTAACAAAGGGCAGGTGGGAATCATCAAAAACAACCAATCAACAAGACCTTGGAACAAGAAGACACAGGTGAACTAATGCTGCATTCCATTTGAACTCATAACTCATAAATTCCGAGTTCCTAGTGGGACTGAAATGCTTCCGTAAGTCGGAATTCTGACTCGTGAACTTGGAGGAATCGTCACAACCAAGAGCTCAAGATGGATGCCCCCATTATAAACAGAAGTTAAAGCTGTAGTTTTATACTGTTTATTGGCACTTACATCTTATTATTATTAAATCGGTCGTACACACAGTACTGTCCAACCGCTATTGTTACGGATATATGTGTTGCTACGGCGTTTTACGTGCAAAATACCGTGTAATGTGTTGTTATCCACTGTTATTGCAAACAATGGCTAACAATTACATGGGCTACAACTGGGACCCATTTCATTAAGCAGGATTTCTCGCTTAAGCGGACAATTTGCTCATCCTTATCCTTATGGACCTTGCTTTGTGCATTGGTGCGCAGTCATGTTGGAACAGGAAGGGGCCAATTCCAGCCCCAGAAAAACAACCCCACACCATAAACCCCCCCTCCGCCAAACTTTACAATTGGCACAATCCAGTCAGGTAAGTACTATTCTCCTGGCAACCACCAAACCCAGACTCGTCCATCGGATTGCCAGACAGAGAAGCGTGATTTGTTACTCCAGAGAACACTGCTCTAGAGTCCAGTGACGGTGTGCTTTACACTACTGCATCCAACGCTTTGCATTGCATTTGGCGACATAATTGGCGACTTCTGCACACCATGCGCCTCAGCATGCATTGTCTCCGCTCTGTGATTTTACATGGCCTACCTCTTCGTGGCTGTTGTTCCCAATTGCTTCTGCTTTGTTATAATACCACTAGCAGTTGACCATGGAGTATTTAGTAGCGAGGAAATTTCACGAATGACTTATTGCACAGGTGGCATCCTATCACAGTACCACGCTTGAATTCACTGAGCTCCTAAGAGTGACCCATTCTTTTGCAAATGTTTGTGGAAGCAGTATGTGTCATGCCCTGCTCATCCAATCCTCCTGTGTGCCACACCCCCTTGATAAAATCGGGTGTTTTGTGTTATTTCCGATTAGTCCTGTGTATTTCAGTCCGCGTTCGAGTACGTTTCCCTAGGTCTGTCTTTGAAGTCTTGTGAAGTCTTATTGTGTAGTGCTGCCTGTTTTTGCCTGTTCACCATAGGGTAGCCCGCCGTCACTGTCCACCTGCCGCATTATCGCTTCCGTTGCTCGTCCTTGAAGCCACTGGACGTTTTCACGCACCTCTTCCACTTGGTCCGGGCAGGGACATCTGCTCCACCCACAGAGGCTCCTGCTCCTCCCATCCCTGCTCAGCCCATCCCTGAGGTTCCTGCTCCACCCGTCCCTGCTCAGCCGATCTCTGAGGCTCCTGCTCTGCCCGTCCCTGCTCCGCCAGTCCCTGAGATTCCTGCTCCGCCCATGATTCCTGTCCCTCTGGCTCCAGTCCGCCCAGTTCCTGACCCTCCGACTCCAGTCACCCCAATCCCTGTCCCTAAGGAGGTCCCAGACTGTCCGACCACCACTCCTTTCCCCTTAGGGGAGGAGGAGCTCGAATGGGACCCCTCGGGGATTTCCCTGGTTGCCCCACTTGACCCCTCCAGGGAAGTGACTCCTCTGCCACCACCACAGCAGGGCAGATTCAAATCCACATCTTCCTGTTTTGACCCCTTGTGGTCCTTTGAGTTTGCCTTGCTTCTGTTTTGTTTTCCCTAAAGCCCTTTTCGTTCCCCACTACACTTGTCCTTGCCCCCTTCCTAACCTGGGTGTGATAGAAAGACTGGACATGGCAATGTAAGAGGAGAGCCCTTCGCCTTCTAAATATGGCAAAAGTATTAGCCTAGGTATATCTGTGTTGACGTGGTATAAAAATGCATGTCTACATGTGTTTTTTGAACACGTAGTTTTACAACATAACATAAGAACAGAACATAAGAACTTAAGAAATTTACAAACGAGAGGAGGCCATTCGGCCTATCAAGCTCGTTTGGGGAGAACTTAACTAATAGCTCAGAGT
>JAODLD010000113.1:9488786-9506891 GCA_026781065.1 Mormyrops boulengeri
TAGCTTGCGCTACACTAGCAGGAAGACTATTCCATACTCCAACTACACGCTGTGTAAAGAAGTGCTTCCTCAAGTTCGTTTTAAAATGTTCTCCCACTAATTTCCACTTTTATGCCACGTACTTGTCTTCTCAACGTCATTAGCCGCAAAAAACTACTCTGTGCTCCACATATGCCAACCACGATTCGGCTTAGTGCTTAAAGTTATCTCATTTCTAGATCCATCCATTTCTGGAATCGTCTGCCAGTTAAGTCACCCTGAACTTATCCTCAATACCAGCTGTGATGTACTGGCCAGGGACACATACAATTTTTTGGAGACCGTTTCATCATGCTTTCTTTATTCCCGAACAACTCTTGTAATCTTTTAATGTCTCTCACATTGCTTAGGTTGCGCGTGCATTAATGCATCTGCTACAGCAACACAATTGGGACATACCACCTGCAACACTAACATTAGCTAAAATTGAAGTAATGAACAAATTCAAGTAACAATCATTGAATAGAAAAGTATAGTCTGCACTATATCACATCATATCAGATTTTTTTATAGAGCACATTTAAAAACAACAATTGTTGACCAAAGTGCTTTACATTTCAATTAAGTCATGGAACATAAAAGTATAAAACACATAGATAAATAATAATAAACTACAATAAATATGGACCACCAGAATGTACAGCCTTGGTGCTAGTTAAAAGCCAGGGAATAAAGGTAAGTTTTCAGATGAGATTTAAAGACAGAAAGGCTAGGAGCCAGCCTGATGTGACGAGGCAATTCATTCCACAACCTACGTACAGTACGCTCTATCACCCCTATTCTTCAGCCGTGCCCTTGGAGTGAGAAAAAGGGACTGGCCTGCAGACCTCAAGGATCTCGATGGTGAATAGAATTGAAAGAGATCAGCAATATACGGCAGAGCCTGCCCATGGAGGGCCTTAAAAACAAACAATGAAGTCTTAAACTCAATTCTCCTCTGAACAAGGAGCCAGCGCAAACCAGCAAGAATAGGAGAGATATGATCTCGTCTACGAGAGCCAGTAAGGAGACAAGCAGCAGCCTTTCGGACAAGTTGTAATCGTGACAATGAAGCCTGACTGATGTCGGCATAAAGAGCATTACAATATGCACTATGTTGCACTATGCACACTATGAAAGATAAATACTTGGACTTTGGACTTGAGAGCTTCACCTCTACTGAAAACTGGTTTATGGATGACTCTCTATTACGAGCCAATCTTGCCCTGGGAGCTGAAAACTTCGGATATGCAATTTCCTCCATAATATATGCAGCAAAACTGCAATACTGTAGCTATGCATACTTGGAACACTAGGTGGTGTTACATTCCACTTCTTTTGCAACTGGGCTGAGTAAATGTAAGGTTAAATATAGCACCCTGTGTTGTGAAAAATCAGTGTGTTGAGCATGAAATTAAAGATTTAAGAAAATGAGAAAAGCTTGATCTTACAAAGCTTTTGGAAATATAATGGTTTGGTGATCTTTTGAGTGGTCTGTGCCCACCCTAATTTCCAATTAGCCCTGTTTTTTTATTATTATTGCACCATTTAACATAACGCAAAGTTTTACAATGAAGCATTTGTTATAACCGATATCAAAATACGTTATTTTTCTACATGAAGAAGGGTAATCTTCTCAGAATTTGATGGTATCTGTATTACTATCGGTGGAGTCTTTAAATCCTCCGCATATTTTTAGTTTTGGTTACCAGTACATTAAAGTAATGCCTATATTAAGCATTAAAATTTAGTGTAGTATCTATGTAGTTTGTATGTCGGTTTCATGCAGAACGTATGCAATTAATAAATAGGTTTCACTGAGCCTGTGTACAGATTTTGTGCAAATTGCAAGGGGACTGAATGGAGACCTTGTGAATGTATTTGAATTCTTCCACCTAATACACACAGTATGCATGCTTGATTCATCTAAACAAGAAGTGTTATTCAGTCTCTGGTACATAATACATCTTTTTTCAACCAATTTTATGTTATTGAATGACTGTGTTTATATTATGAATGACTGTGTGTTTAAGTAATGCCCATGCTGAAGTTTGATACTTGCATGGTAAACAACCGGAGATTATTTAAATTTTTATAATAATATAAATAGCGTTTTTGCCATTTGCGCTAGTGCATTTGAATGCTTCTTTTCACAAGTCCTGTCTTGTTCTTGATGTTCACAGTTGAGAGAGAAGCTTGGAGTCCAAGTGCAGACCAGCCATTTTCCCATGGGACCAGCTTGCAGGCAACTATTCTATTCAAACCAGCAATCTTCCAATAAAAGGCGCAGAGGCCAGCTAACCAGCTGAGCAACACACCACCCCAAAGCCTGATATAGCTGCTAATTTTTAATCCATAAATACCATCAGTGTCAGTTTTTGTGGAAACCAAAAGCACTTGCTATTCAGCATGTATGTCATATATAAGACATAGCAGGGGGCAGCTAATTCAGCACCTGGGGAGCAGTGCTTGGGGGTGGTATTTTGCTGGTTAGTGATTTGAACTAGCAATCTTTTGATTACAAGTGTGCTTCCCTAACCATTAGGCCACCACTGCCCCAAAAAAAGTTAAGTTGCTTTTTGTGTTAGTCCTTAAAAGGACAGCACAATAAGCAGCAATAACAGTTTGCACCATGCTGAAATAAGCATATTCATATTATTGTCTTATTTTTGAAGAAACATTTTGCATGAAACTGCTTCACTGTTACCTTCATGATTTTCACACATAGTAATGGTGTTTTTTATCATGCATAAATTCTGTACTACATTCTCAATCTGTACATAACTCTATTTTTTAGATTCCTGATAAAATCTGATTAACAGCTAGAAAGATATGCAGGATTATAACAGACATTAATGCAATATAAAGATAAAAGTCTGTTACCAAAAGAGCATTCTTTCAGTTATTTAAGGGAGATTTTGGGGAAAAAGATTGCTTCTTCGTGAAATTTGAGGAATAAAATCACAGGATAAAAATATCAATTTTTTGTCGAGTAAAAGTAAGTCAAAAGGTAAAGTCAGGCGTAACCTCTGAACTACAAGCTGTTGAACTTCATAGATCTGTTTCTGTATGGCTGCTGTAATGAATTGTTTTAAGTGTTCAATCCAGAATTTAATGTTATTGACCTTATTTTATAAACAGTATTTTGTATTGTACGTCTATTGTCTCTTGTCCAGCTGTGAACCTTCAGACAAACACCATATGTATGCTTTGTACATGACAAATGGCACATAAAACTGAAACTGCGTCACTCCATTCAAATGAAATGTTCGGTGGACCATGAGCTGCACCTTGCGGTCTTAAAGGAGCCCACACCTTCACCTTCATGCCTTCTAAGTTATCTTTGATCACCACTGTTTTCTCTGTATTGCTGTGTCTACATGGTACGTCTTCTTCAGCTTAATTGTACCATTTCTCTGTTGTATTTAATAGCTGTACTGAATTGTCACTTTATTTGAATTTTGCTTTAATTATGTTAAGTCTTTGTTACTTCAAAGAGCTTCACATTAAAAGCTCCTACACCCCTTTTCAGCGACTTCATGCCTAAGCACTGACTTGAGTCACTGACTCACCTAAACAGAGCATCTTTGGGCTGTGGGATGAAAAGGAAAAACCTGTAGAAAGTGTGAACATGGACAAAAGAGAATTAGGTTAAAAAGTCAGAATCCTTTTCATTCGTGAGAGTACAGTGCTGTATAATGATGTACAATGTACTTATTATTGTTGTATTTAATGTTGTATTTAATGTTGGTAATGTCTTACTCTGTGCAATAGGCACTCCAATTCATCCAGGCCAGTCCACATCTTCCAGCCTACCATTTCCCAGAAGTCTTTGCCTGTCCTCCTTCTTGTTGCAGTGGCCTATAAAGCCAGAAGAGGCAGAAGACCCAGGCCCCTTTTTGCTCACTTGGCGCCATTTTGAATCCTTTGTGTTATTGGTAGACTTTACAGTGTTTGACATGCATTTCCCCTTTAGACTACGATTTTGGGACTATCCCTTTGTTTTGTTTGCTAGGTTTTGTATTGGAGCTCTGGTACTTACTCACCTCTTTTTAAAAAAAACATGTCTATTGTTATGTTAGTTAACAAACAGTGCGTAAAATATACAATTCCTATTACATAAAATTACAAAATACAGGGTTTGCACAAACAATCGTACAATAACAACAGAACACAGTACAAATGCAGTGTACAGTGCAAGTATCAGCAATGGCACAAAACTGAATTGGATAGTAATTAATGATGTCATACATTAGATACAATCCTGATATAGTAGTAAAAAGTTAAGAATTAATAGAATGTGTAAAGCTTACCCTCCACATAGTCTATGAAGGGCTGCCAAGTCTTGTGGAGTTTCTCAGTGGAACCTTGTAAAGTGAACTTTCTCCAGTTTGAGATGCTGTATAATGTCTTTGATCAGTGAAACATAAGACCCGATCAAATGCCTTTTCAGCATCTAATGAAATTAGCACCTCCGGGCATTGGGGGTTAGGACTTGATATATTGAAAAGCCTACGAATGTTTGAAAATATAAGTCTATTCTTAATAAAAACCAGTCTGGTCTTGCGAAATAGGACTTTTTCAAGTCGGATGGCCAGTGTTATAGCTAATAATTTTGCGTCTACGTTCAGCAAGCTCAGGGGTCCATACGAGCCTGGGTCAAGTGGGCCTTAAGCAAAAGAGAGATACAGGCCAGATAAAAAGTAGGGGGAGTGTATTGGCATTAAATAATTCATTAAAAACATCAAGCAGTAGAGGGTAAATCGAAAATGAAAAAGCCTTATATATGTATATCCTTGTATATATATATATACAAATGGAAATCGTCAGGACCCAGGGCTTTGGAACTCTGCATGCTCTTTATAGAATGGCTCAGTTTCTCAAGAGACAGGGGTTCCTCAAGTAGTGCTCTATGTTCTGCAGATATAATTTGGATTTCCAATTCGCTAAAAAAGTAATCTATTAAAGTGGAATCATCCTCGGACTCTGTGGAATATAAATGTATAATATAAATAATAATTTATAAATAATAATTTAAATAATAAAATATAAATAATAATTTATAACTTTCTGGTTACTAGTTGATTTACCAGAATTTGTTTGAGTTTCAGTTATTAACCTTGAAGCAGCTGACTGTCTGATTTGCAGAGCTAAAAGCCTCCCAGCTTTCTCACCATGTTCATAAGATCTGTGGCGGGATCGTAATAGCCATCGTGCCATTTTATTTGTATTATATAAATGGCGAAGGGGTGACAGACAAAACACGAACCATCTGTAAGCATATTGGGAAATCCTGGACTCAAGGTCTTTGCATTTCTCTTGTAACCGTTTCAGTAATTCATTCTGGTGGTTGAGTTGTGCAATCCGCTCAGTTGCGTTGTTGGGGCTCCGTGCCATGGTTCCCTGCTACGTAGTTACCTATTTATGGTCTTGGCATTGTTTTCCAAGTTGGTTCTCTAAATCACAACGTAGCTTTTGAGTATTAAAAAATGTTTCAGTCTGAAGAGCTTCTATGTCCCTGCTCAAAAATAGGCAGAGTGTGGCAATTTTGGCTTTAAAACCTTCCAGTGAAGCCAGGCGAGATTAGCTGTAACTCATGTCTTAATGCTTGTAGGCTCCGCCATCTTATAACTTTCTGACGCTGGGATTTTTTTTGTAGTATTTTACTTTTCAGGGTTCCCTTTGGAGCAGATAATGGTTCTGCCTTGTACTGTGTCATTTAATGCTGAGTCTGGTTATAGAGTAGGGAGTCAAATCACGACTAAAATGGTATTATGTGTTAATATTATAAAAAATATTTGGGAGCTACTGGACTTACAGCCACTCCATTGCATGCTGCACCCAGATCTAGAGGGGCAACAATGAGACGACCCCCAAACAGGGATGGCTTAACAGGTTGACTAGAGGGGCAACAATGAGACGACCCCCAAACAGGGATGGTTTAACAGGTGGACTAGAGGGGCAACAATGAGACGACCCCCAAACAGGAATGGTTTAACAGGTGGACTAGAGGGGCAACAATGAGACGACCCCCAAAACAGGAATGGTTTAACAGGTGGGGGCCACTGACATTTTCCCCATCTCATCTTTTCTGACTGTTTTTTCACTAGTTTTGCATTTGGCTACGGTCAGTGTCACTAATGGTAGCATGAGGCGATACCTGGACCCTACAGAGGTTGCACAGGTAGTCCAACTCCTCCAGGATGGTGCATCAATACATACCATTGCCAGAAGGTTTGCTGTGTCTCCCAGCACAGTCTCAAGAAGAAAGGTTGTATACCAAGCAAACTTTTTAGCGTACAAATAGGACGTATACCAAGTTGGACTTATTCCTAAGCGGACGTATACCGGGGTACCACTGTAGAACACCTCTGGGACATTATGTTTCAGTGCATCCGACGCCACCAGGTTGCACATCAGACTGTCCAGGAGCTCAGTGATGCCCTGGTCCAGATCTGGGAGGAGATCCCCCAGGACATCCATTGCCAGGCATGCATACAAGCACGTGGGGGCCATACAAACTACTGAGTTCGATCTTGAGTTACTGTAATTAAATTTCGGCAAAATGGACTTGCCTGCCGCATCATTTTTTCACTTTGAATTCCACCCTCTGTTGGTTGATAATTTTCATTTCCATCAAACAATGTGGCATCCTTTCATTCCTAAGATCTTTTCCCCATTGAGATATGATGTGTTTTCAAAGTGTCCCTTTCAATTTTTAAGCAGTGCATATACACTTTTGTAAATATAGCCTTTTGTTTATTTCTACCACACTTCTGTGTGTTTTGTTAGACCCCTTTTTTCCTTCCCTTTCTATTACGGCCTCCACCCCTAGACGGGTCGTAACACCTGGCACATTTCGAACCATGACACTTCGAACTGTGAGGCAGCAATGCCACCCTATTGACATATACAGCAGAACCCAAGCGAATGCGCCCCCCAGTTTGGAACCCTCTGGTATTTACTATTACTAAAAGAAAAATAACATGCAGTTAGCTTGTGTGGTTTCATGTTGTGGCACGAAGTTACTAAGTTACAAACCATTTTAAAGATGCAGGTTAGTATAACTGTAGTAATTCAAAGCATACAAAATTGCGTGGCTGAAATTTCAAATGTCAAATTTTTTGCTGAATTTATACATGTTTTGAATTCTTTTCAGTTCAAGCTTTGAATATCACAAGCACTGCTGGTTAACCCTATTGGTGAAATAGCTGGCCTTCTGAGGAGGCGCCAACTTGCCAGCCAATTTCACCTCACCTTGGAGGGGGAAGCCGGCGCTGTGGCTTGCCTGGGGCACCACATCGGCTAGGACTGGCACTGATCACTAGGTTGAAATGGTTTTAAGACTGCATTTACATTTATTGATAACACTTTTGTTTATGGTCTGCTTCTTAACTATTAATAAACTGTTACTGTAGTAGGAAGATTAATTCACAAAGAAATTTTTAAATACATTACAATCATATCTTGCTCCTGGTATTTAGAAAACAGCTTTTAAACCACAACTACAACGCCGTTCCAACACCTTTGATTAATGAATAAATAAATCTAATTGTCAGTTTCATACATGATGTCAAGCAAATTCATTTTTCATGTGGTGCAGCCTGGCATTCTTTCCAGATAATGCCATCCAGATACTGCATCTACAATGCTACATTTTCATTAAAAAACAGCTTTAAAACTCCATCCACACAGGTAGTTTTCATATCATTTAAGAAAGTATTTCCATTCACACTGAAACAGGCGAAAAAGTATATGACTGCTGACAGATGGTTCGGACAGATTAATTGATGTGGAGTGGTTTTTCTAGGGAACACATGCCAGAAGGATCTCTAGGTGACTTTCTGACCGTAGAATGTGAGATGGGATGTAGGTCTTAAAGAGCAACTCAGTGGAGATGGGTGCTGTTCCATTGATGGCTGTGAAATCCAGCACCAAGGAACTTGTTAATTAAAATTAAGACTGAAAAGCATTACTTCTCAGCAGATTCTGATTTAATATATAATTTTAATGTGTACAAGACTGAGTCATCAAGGACCAGACATAGTTTCTTTTGCTTTGAAATTAGTAGGAAGAGAAGAGACTCCAGGAGACAATTTAAAAAGGTAGGAAAGGTCCGAGGGCTGAAAGGCACGATGCAAACAATCCTTAAGAAACGGGAGTTTAATGTCCGATTTAAATAATAAGAAAAGTCACCATATAAGCCACAGATGAATCACTAATTAAACTGGACCTGAATATTTATCCTCACACTTATCTAACTGCCAGTATGAAATTGGTAACCATGAAGTTTGTTTTAGACCTGACTGCGTTTGTATTGACCAAAAGCTGTTTGCTTTCAGATAAAGAATACTTTCTACAGACTCATGGGACTCATGAGAAAACAACCTCCACCGAAGGGAGGCTGTATGAATAAATACAGCTCTCGACAAGATTAAGAGACCACAGCAAAATTTTCAGTTTCACTCAATTCTCAAATGATGAGTATGCGCCTGTGTAAGGTATATACTTTTTTTGCAAACTGCAGCCTGGCTCTTCCCTGCTTCTCATTGACGAAGGGCTTCTTCCTTGCTTTATGGGACTTCTAAAAGCCTGCTATGAACTGTCCCAGCAGTGCACTTCACACCACTTCATGTTTCCCACTCTTGAGGTCATGCTCTGATTTATAAAGCACTGTTGGATAATGGTCATCTCTGGCATTAGAAAGTTGCTTCTGCCCTCTACCTGGCTGGTTTTTGGTTATTGCCAGTGTCTTCATTCACCTTGTTCTTGTGTATTGCTATCTTAAAAACTTTGAGCCTGGAAACAGCCTGCCTTGAAGTGTAGCCTCCAGACAGCGGTACCAGGATTAAATCCTGATGTAAAACTGCAGATTTTTTTAAAATACAGACTGGTCACTTCATTTTTTCCAGAGCTCTATATAAAATATACTGACCATTTGTGTTTTAGAAATGATGAAACCTTCTAAAGGTGAAACTTAAATGTTTAGAGCATTCACCTATAATTGTTTAGCTGATGTTTTTATGAAACAAATTACAACTTTTGACCATACACTTTTGAAGATACACTTTGCACTGGTCAAACAGCTTTGCTCTGAAATCGTCTAACTGCATTCATGCCTTTGGCCACCAGGGTTCCTGCTGCCACCTACTTTGAAGCCTGCCCTGGATTGTGTGGAATGTTGTGAAAGTGCAATAATGCACAACATGCAGTGCAGAGCTACCTACAAAATCATGATAGATTTACATGGCACCGTGTCTCTGACTGACTGGACTGCTATGAGTGGCTGGCAGGAGCAGCAGAGGGTAAAACAGAAGGTGAGAGACTCTACAGATTTGATCTTACCTGATCCATTCTCTTCATCACTCCTACTTTAAATTGGGAAAGACCAATAATAAAATCTGCCAATGTGAATTTACATGTGACATGATTGAGTCAGCTAGCTGAGCTGTCTTTCCCACAGTTGCTCAGTTTTACATTTAACCACATAATAAAAAGTTCTGCTCCCTTGTGAAAGGTACCAAAGCAACGCCTGACATCAGAATAGGCAGGCACACTATAGAAGGAATGTCCCAAAGCAGCCAGAATGGTTTAATGATTTATGGAGGTCTAAGAAGGTGCTGTTAGACTTTGGGGCAAAACACAAGCCACATTGTACCATGTCATCAACTCCCAGGACCTACAGTGGGGTCATCACAGAAGTGACATCAGTGATCTGTTTGTCCTTCTCCCCCTGCATGGTGATGAGCAGAAAGGCCTGCCTCATGACCCTGCATGTCTGCATTTTTGGGTCAGAGAGGGTGCAGGGATTCTCATTACCTGGATGCTTTTTTCCAGTACAGTTCAAAAAGTTTTGTCAACATCCCCAGGCTTTCCCTGACACTGGTTTCAAAAGGATATAATGTATGAAAAAAAGTATGGGTGGATGTTGTGAGAAACAATAGCCGACTGGAATGCCATAAACATGGGTCAGTACAGGGTGGCTGAGCAGAGAGCCTGAGGTTACATAATGATTCCCTCTCTCTCCAAAGAAAGATTACATGAAGGTTGACAATGACCTATAAATACAGCAGGAGAATCTGCCAGGTAGATATCTGGCTTTAAACAAAGTGCATCTTTTGAGGAACACATTAATAAATAATATCATTAGTACATGGTTTCTGGCTCAGCTCCTCTATATGTCCAGAATGATTATTCAATGACATCCAGTTGTTCACTTATAAAAAGCAACTGAATAACTCTCACCTGCATGAGATTCCTGCATGACAACATAAAACATATAAATGTGCTTGATTATATCTGTCCTGTTCCTCCAATTCAACTGACTCCACAGAATGTGGAATATGGGTCAGTGGCATGAGGCAGCCTGACAGAAATTCACCTCACATTACAAACTGGCACATTCCACAGGCATTACGGGCACATGCAAGGTCAAGGATCTGGTTTGTGTAACGTACCTGGCGTTCACTTGGCTAGGAAGGGCTCCTTTAACAAGGTTATTACTCTTTATACTAAAAAAAGTATAACTTATGCATTTAACATAAACAGTAGACAGCCCTCACAGTATGCTATCAGCACTACGATTTCCACCCGCATTCTACACATCATTTTGGTGAATTGGTGTTTATAAACGGTCTGTAGTGTGTGTGCCCTGCGACAGACCGACATCCCATCTTACCTCCCAGCTTTCCCTACACCAGATAAGCATATATGCCTACATTTTATGTCATTTTGTAGCTCCTAATATCTATGCTATCAAAACCTGGCAGAACATAACATATTTGCCCCCAATTCCTGTGCTTCAGGTAGAAATAATAGAGAGACCAGAAAAGTAGAGAGACATAACCGGACAAGCATTGGAATTTGTATGCCGCGCCGGTCAACCCATTAGGGGACATAGGTGGTCGCCTAGGGTGTCATCCTCTGAGGGGGCACCGATTTAGCAAACCAACTGGGTAGAAGGTCTTCTCCCAAGGGGGCCACCTGAGCTATATTTTATGAATCGAGAGAGAGGAAAAAACAGTATGTCAAATATATTCTACTCATCTCTAAGAAAATCAAATCTATGTGGATCACATTTAAAAATTACCGAGTGGAAAATGAGACCATATAAAATGGTTGCTTAAGACGTCTGCTCTAGAAAGTCTTTATGGAAGGTCATTTTGGAAACGCTCTGACTTCGTGTAATGCAGTTCCCTCAGATTTTCCCAAGTGGTTATCTACAGGATCCCCCTATCTGTCTACATTCTGTATAATACAAGTACTCCATTATTTTGCTGGCCTGAGTAGTCCGGTCCAAGGATACGTTCAGTGGTCTGCCGCCAACCTGGCCGTGGTTATCTGTCCTTGGAACGACACGAGTTGTCTATCCTTTAACTGGCCTAAGTGGTGTATTTTTAGGATCTCCCTAGTGCTCTACCTTCAAACTGGCCCTAGTTTTCTGTCCTTGGAATGGCGCTAGTGGTATACCCATACACTAACCCTATTGACCTATCTTCATGCTCACTTCAGTAGCTTTAGAGGAGGCAGAGGATTTTTTAGATCTTTAACCCATGACATGGATATTGCTTAACTGGGGCAGCCTGCATTCTGACATGGTCAAGTAGGGAAAATAGATCCTGTGCTTTACAAGTTCAAAGTCATTAGAGTCATTGGGCTGGTTCCAACACTCACATCCTCGGAAAAGGCACAGGGGGTTCAAATCACATCCCCCTGGCATCCAGAACATGAATCACTGGTTTATCAGGAAGGCCCATCTTCCAAATAACTGCCTGAGTATATACATGTTGCGTAAATGTAAATATAGTAACCACTTCACATTCACAAGGGTTAGAGGGTTCCTGCAAATGTGAAAATTTGTGAATAATACTTGGGCACTAACCTCAGCTCATAACTTAAATTTATTATGATAATTCCCAAACAGACAGTAATGTACTGTGCACTTTGCATGTCAAATTACTTTATCGTTTCCTATCAAGACCTTTTTATAAATATACACACTATCTAAATTATGCCTGTCTATGTACAAAGTTACTGCTGTATGCACTGGGTGCACACGTTTTAATAATAATAATAATAATAATAATGGATACTTTATTAATCCCTGTAGGGGAATTGTTTTTCACACCTCCTTCAACTTGCTCTTTGCAGAGTAAGTCATCTGTGAAGGGCTGCCACCTGTAGCGGCGCCCCGGGCACTAGGGATTTAGGGCCTTGCTCAAGGACCTGCAGACGTGCTGAGGCTGGGTTCGAACCAACAACCTTGTGATTATAAGCACACAGGCTTAGCCTGCTGAGCCACACACTGCCCCCATTTAAAATGTGAAAGTAATAGCACTGAAAGGTTCCATGGTCAGAAAGACAGCTAACTTGTCAGTGAGGCTGGTTGCTGAGACAAAGATGTATGTACCCAAGCCCAGGCTTTTAATGTTAAAGATATAGTTTGCACTATAATATAATATAATATATAATATAATATATTACAAATATTTATATATTATATGATTTTATTTGATCGAAATCATTTTCAGTAGTGTTTTTAGCTTACATGTCATCTGCAAGTTTGCAAACTTTCAGCAAGCTTAAAAAATATTTCCATTTAATTGTTTACAGCCAGCTCACAAATAACCAGAACCAGGAATCAAATGCGTGTACGTGAAGGGATTATCGTGTTTGGTTTTCATTCCCGTCTACTTTCCTTTGTAATGCCACTGTGCACACACATTTTCAATAAATGGTTGAGCTGGTTCATTGAACAGAGTCTTTTCTAGGTTCCCATCCACTCTGATAACCTTCAGTCACACTGACAAGATGCCAGAGCAAAGGGGTTTTCCCTGTTCTTCCCCAGGACTCGTGGATCCTGTCAGCCAATAGGTCATTGTTTGCTTGACAGACAGATTGAAAAACAGGCAAATGCCTCAGATAGGTGAATTTGGCATCTTCATTGTGTGGCATCTTAGCAATGGCACTGCCCTGTCTGGGAGAGGCAAGTAACATTATACTGCTTAAACAAAATTAGACTTCTGTTAAAGAAGCTCTGTTCAAAATGTAAACATTTTAGTTATATACCTGGAGTTAACTAATATATATTCAAACTGCCATTTTATTATTAATAAAATCTAGTTGTTGAATTATTTATCAGCAATTTTTATAATTGTGTTTTTTTAGTTTTTAGAAGACAAGAATTTTACTCCAGTTTAATTAACTTTTTATTGCTATCGGACATATACCTTTCTGTTTCCAAAACCCATTCACAAAAGACATTTAATTTTATTTCTTGCTCTTGCATTTAGCAACAAAGGTATTCCTCAGTTAGTATCAGAAAAAAACAGAAAATGAAAAGAAATACAAGAGATTCAATACAATATCATAATAAATAACAAGTAAAGATTCCCCCAGTCAATATCAGTGGACATGTTCCTAAAACCTCTGAAGGAAGCCTTTGCTAAATGATTTCAGAGCAGTTAAGCCTCCCCTCTCTGCTACAAAGAAGACATACAGATGATAATGACCTCAAAATTCAACTCCAAGATTCAGCATCGTGTTCCTTCTGCACTGCTAGGTGTTGAGTTCCAGGCTATAGATTTTCTTCTTTCTCTCTTTCCGGTGTCAGGCCCCCATGTGAAGAGCCTGACTTTAAGTCATTGGTGGTCATCTTACCGCAATGACCCTCCTTCTTTCCGAGCGAGATGTTAACAAGATGCTCAAGCGTCAGAACCCCCACAAAGGAGCCTGTCCGTACTTTTGTCTCCCCTGCCACACCGAAGCATTGTGCTGACCAACTGTCTCCAGTGGTCACAGACATCTTCAGCACCTCCCTGGAGACATGTCATGTGCCAGACTGCTTCAAAACCTCCACCATCATTCCCATCCCCAAAAAGCCCAGGATCACAGGACTGAAAAACTACAGACCCATTACCATGACCTCAGTAGTAATGAAGACATTTGAGCGTCTTGTTAGATCTGTCAGAGACTCTGTCTTGGACCTAGTGCAGTTTGCCTGCAGAGCCAATAGGTGTGTAGCGTGTTAAAATGCTATATCGTTAAAAAAATACTACAGGTCGTCGTCGACTTATGACCTATGCGACTTATGACTGTTCGATTTTCTAATTGTTCTGACACTTTATATATGTGGCCACCACAACGCTGCACCTAGTGGTGCAAGTGTTGCCCCGAGTGTGTGACAGTTTCTGCCCCAACTGTCCGCCGCATGAGCGTGCCCATGAGATGCTCATTCATTCACCTTGAGTTCAGGCTGCTGTTTGCAGTACTGTATACATTCGTATCCGTTTGTTTCTTAACAGCTTAAGTGGCGATCAAAAATATTTTAGACACTTTCATTAAAATGCATCGGAGCACTTTGCTTCTTAGCCAGATTACCAAATATCTTTTTTTTTGTAAACCTTCTAAGTTTCCCACAGCAACTGTGAAGTACTCCTGGTTTACACCAAATATGGAAACTTTTTTGAAATCGTATTGTGATTTGACATTACATTGTTAAAAATACAGATTTTCATTCGACCTTTAATATCATGTTTCACGTTTATTTTATTTTTTTAAAATTAATTTGAGAGTATCCTACAGCCCAGATATTAAGTATTACCGGATGAAATAGCTACAATGTAGCTACTTTTTTTCTGTAGCTTGCAGTGTAACTGGCTACTATATTATAACAGTAGCTTGGCTGTAGCTTAGCTACTTTTAATAATGCATAGCTTGTAGCTTGAAAAACTACAGTTTAATAGTAGCTTCCCCAACCCTGAGTGGACTCAGCTCCACCCCCCCACCCATCACTCTCCATGCATCCCCAGGCGACACAGTGGAGTCCTTACGTTTCCTGGGCATCATCATCTACCATCAGCTCCATCATAAACAACAGCCAACAAAGGTTATACTTTTTATGACAGCTGAAGAAGTTCAGTCTGCCAAGGACAATGGTGGTGCACTTCTACACAGCCGTCATCAAGTCCATCCTCACCTGCTCCACCACCGTCCGCTCCACTGCTGCCACCGCCAAGGACATGTAGCATTTCATCATCTCTGCAGAGAAGGTAATTGCCTGCAATATGCCATCCCAACAGGACCTACATGCCTCCAGAACCCTGATGCAGGCAGGAAAGTCTGTGGCCAATCCCTCCCATCCTGGACATGGACGGTTCAAAAAGAGTTCCCTCTGGCAAGAGACTCAAGTCTATCAAGACCAGAACCACACTCCACAAAAACAGCTTTTTCCTTCATCAGTTAAACTCATCAACAAGCCCCCGCTGACACAGTCCCTGCCTCTGCTGCCCCCCCCCCCACTCAACCTGCATGCATCAAGGAACATCTTTTTCATCTACTGGGCATCATACATACTTTTATATTCCAGTATTCAGTATACCTCTGTTCATTTTAATGTCCCTCTAATTTTTGCTAGTATACTGCACAGCTTGCAGTACTCGGTACTATTTTATTACATTGTTCTATTATTTTATTTTTATCTTTCGTAATTTATGTTCTTTGTTCTTCTATCTTATCTGTGAATGTAAGCACCAATACTGCCGAAACAAATTCCTAGTGCATGTAGATGTACCTGGTCAATAAAGAGAATTCTGATTCTGATCTTGAAAACAACAAAAAATGAATTGAGTGAATTTTGGAAATTCACTTTTTCTGCCGCAGAACATCCTCCCTGCTTTCTATAAAAATGCCAGGAGGCAGATTGGACATCACAGAATTCCTTCCTTCAAAGGGTCCAGATTGATTCAGCGTGGATATCATACTGCCCAATCAACTGTGCGATGAGATCACTATGAATTTTGTATGTTGCTTAAAAATGGAAGACCAGCAGTAAATAACATTATACCACATTATTGAACTGACAGACCATTTAAAATACTGTGCATATTAAAAAGACACAATTCAGAGTGTTAGTACTTAATTCCCCTTATTGAGGATCAGATTCATATGAGTGACTCATTTCTAAAGACCTTATTTCAGTGCATGACAACTACACTGGAGAGTGGGATAACAGAAATAATTTATAGATAGATGAACCAAAACCAAACACACCACTATACATAAAACAGGTTATGATAATGATAAGATTTGCTGTTGCTAAATGTCAGCAGTTGCATGAGTCATTTGGTTTGGTCAAATGAAACTTGAGGATCTTGTCCAGCAAGCTCTGCCTCTTTCTAGGGCTTAACTCTGTTTGTTAAGTGGAAGTCACTTGATCTCCAGGTGTGAGTCACACAATCTACTGGGAAAACATGTTTAGATTAAAAACCCGATTACTTAAGGCAGTCTACTGCAGCATAACATATCTTTGCCTTAAAAAGTTTTCCTGAACATCAGACAGGATATCTCAGTGATAACAGTGACAATGCGCACTTAATGTACATCAGTCGCAGTTCCCAGCTTTTACATGGAAAGTATGCGAAGACCCAGACAGCACACATACTGTACGTTACCACAATGTAGATTTAAGATTGGAATGTTGTTAAATGATCTCGTTCCAGTTATTAACAATATTTCAATTATTGCCTAAGACAATGTGTGTTCCGCAAGCACTTTTTAAAAATTATTTTGATTTAAACAGTTCAGCATAACTGTTAGGCGTGTTGTTACTATTTCTGTCATGTTGTCAGATAGTAAATGGTCGACTTTTAGTCAGTTACATTATTTGTGTGGTATATGGTCTTTTTAATCGTATGCCTACATGCAGGGTACACAGAGCAAGTCTACCTTATAGTATATAAATATATGTAGTATAAATTGTGGGTTATATAGCCTAATGTCAAATTAATATTCAGTAGCAATGTCTCTATGACACTATGCCCATAGAAATGCTTTGCTGATGGTTTTTCAAGCATCACAGAGACATTGTGCCTATGTATTTGTGTTGTCTGGGGAGGCTTTCAGACCTTCAGACAGGCCTGACACTGCCGCATGCACTGCAGAGCAACCTGTGACATTTACTGAGTAAAGGGGTCCAGAAGGAACGGCAGCGCAAAGCTGGTATGAAAGAATGGCAAACAGAAGCTGGGATAAAGTCTGCCTGAGCTGTAATATTACGGTAGCAAGATTTACTTTAAGCTTCTTAACAAGCATAATTAAAAATTATTTTACATTATTGTGTTTATACTAAAAAAGGCAAAACACTATTTATGAACAACAAGTTATAAAAGCTCACAGTACAAAGGCTTCCATCCTTCTGAGTCATGATGTATATTACTCTTTACTTGTCACCTATTTACTATTAAAAGTTTAACATGTCCCCATATTTAGAAGCTGGATTTATGGATTGTTATTGAACAGGAAGCCATTTAAATGAGCCAGACAGCAAAATCTGCAGTGTCTGCTTTGGCTGTGCAGTTTACTACGTCACTGGTTAAACGGCTACCGCCAGGGTATACTGTATATAAACATAACGGAGCAGCACAGGGCTTCATTGAGTAGCACTGTAGCCTCATGCTCTCAGGTATTTGGAGTCTGAGTTTGAATTTCTTCTCTTCTCCAAAAAGTAACTGGTATGGACTAGTTATTCGAGGGCTGCTAGTGGTCGAGTCGAAAAATGTATGGGTGTGGTGGATGGTTGCCTCAAATACTGAGGTGACTTTACGAAGGGTTTTGGAATAATTTGGCTAACACACTTTGACTGGCATAACATCATAGTTTCAAAGTTTTATTTGTCACATACACAGATTTAGTGAGTACAATGTGCAGTAAAATGCATTATTGGCCAGCTCCATACTAGAGGTCTGCAATGGGGCGGGATGCCCACGGGACTCGCGGGACGCGGCGCAAAAGCATGCAGCGCGGGTCTACTTTTGAGAGTTTCTTGCGGGAGCGGGACAGAAACTTGCAGGAGCGGGATGAAAAATCAGTCCTGCACAGACCTCTAGTTGGAATAAACGCAGAGCCGCGCCGCAAATTTCAATGTTTCCCAATATTTCTCTCATTTTGACTGTGGAATGTTTCTATTGAGACTGTTTAGATATTTTTAATTCAGGTCTGTAGCCTAGTTAGCAACGTTGTTGGTTGTATTTTTTTGTGGAAAACTGGTTAGCCAAATCTACCCTTATATAAAAGACATCTTTAATTCGC
>JAODLD010000113.1:9506991-9529874 GCA_026781065.1 Mormyrops boulengeri
GATTACCCATCCGCACCCCTTCTCGTCCCGGGCTTTTGCTGTTGTCCCGCTCGTCGTGATTTTGCGGCCGGGGGGGGGGGGTGGGGGGGTGGGGGGGTATGGTAATAGTCTAAGATAATGTACTGTACTTTCTACCATTCTGAAATGACAATAAAAATAATTGTTAACAAAAAGAGACATACATCTCTTCCCTTCTTTTTGCCTGACTCCTCTATTCTTGGGGGAGAATGGTGTACTCAGAGGAAACAGAGGGGGAATCTGCCAGGCAAATTGTATCATCCGGTACGGATGGAGTGAGCCACGTCTCAGTGAGACAGAGAATGCTGTGATGTTTAGTGTCCTGTTGGTATTTCATCCTTGTCCTGATATTGTTCAGCTTGTTTTCCCAAGAAAGGACATTGGTTAGGAGGATGCTGGGAAGCGGTGGTTGGTGTACCCAAGCCCTAAGTCTTACACCAACACAAATATCATTTAAACATTCTTTCCACACAGGCCACTCAGGTACATGTTGAATCACTTCTTGAGAATAGACTACTGTAACTCACTCCTAGCAGGTCTGCCTCTGAGCGCTATTCGTCCTTTGCAGCTGACCCAGAATGCAGATGCCCGACTTGTTTTCAACCTTTCCAAGTTCTCCCATACTGCACCATTGTTACACTCCCTCCACTGGCTTCCTGTAGCTGCCCGTATCCGATTCAAAACACTGATGTTCACCTACAAAGCCAAAAATGAACCAGCACCCTCCTAACTAAAAGAACTCATCTCACCCCACACCGAACCATGCTTTCTCCAATCCTCCAGCATCTCTTGTCTGGTCCCACCATCTCTCATGGCACAAGGAAGACATGCATCTAGACTCTTCTCCGTTTTGGCACCTATGTGGTGGAATGAACTTCTCCTAGATGTTCAAACAGCTGAGTCATTGGGTGCCTTCAAACAAAGACTAAAAACCTACCTCTTTCGGAAGTACTTGGATTAGCACTTTCGGGATTATACTCTTATTTAAAAAAAATGTATTTTTTGGCAACAGTTTATTACAGTGATATCATTCTTAGTTGAGTTCTACTGAACCAGTATCAGAATGTATTCAATGATGAGTCTTCTAAACACTTATGTAAGTCGCACTGGCTAAAGGTGTCTGCCAAATTCCATTATTGTAAATGTAAGCATAATTTTATTTAGCTACCTAAGACTTTTGCACTGTATATGAGTCCATACCCAGTGACCAACTGGCATCCCATTCCAGTACGTGGTCTGCATTATGCCTCCTGTGGTAGGTTAAGTGGTTGTGGAAAATGGATGGATTGATAAGCATAGAGCGACGTACTACCTGTGGTTCAGACTGCTCACATTCTGGTACAATTCAAACACATCCCTTGTGCTTCTGGCCTACAACTGTAAAATATCGTCTCTAGAACGTCACTTCAAGTTTGTTTTTTGACATCAGAGCATTTTGTACACAAATGAGGGAGAAATAAAACTTTATCAGTGCCAGATTGGTGTAACTTGTGCAGATGACCAACTTCTGCTTCCAGAGCTCTGTAAACACCACAGTAATTAAGGTTTAAGAGAAGCTGGCATCTGTGCTTAAGCAAGCATAAAGGGTGGGTTGATAGCAGCCTTTATGTCACCTTATCTGAGTGGCTACATGTTTTGTGTTTGTTTACCCACCAGAGATAAGCTCTTCTGCACTAAAAAAGGTATTTTTTTTACTTTTTCAAAACTGACAGTGATATATAAGAACCAAATAAATGTATTGACTTACACATGCAAAGTCATTGTGCATTTTCTGAAATTTATTTTATGTTGAAGACAATCATTTCCCAAAATGTACTGCCCATTTTACTCTCTTCTTTTCCTAATGTTGGCTTTTTCAACATTTCATTATTTGTTTTCATGAACTTGTGGTCTTAAGCATCCTGATCACAACATCTAGGAACACATAAACACCATCTCAATCCGTCGTAACATTTGACCAGGCAGAATGGTATTAAGAGCTCTCATATTGAATTATTTTAAATTTTTAAACAATGTATTAAATAAAGCACAATATTGTCCACGTTGTAGACAACAGACATATCGATGAATATCTGTATAAAAAGTTCCCAGATTTTGTATGACAGTATTTTCACAGTCTTCTAAAACATTTAAGATATTTTCCAATCACCCTTTATAATTGTCGTAAGTAAAGAAACATCTTAAAATGCGTAATATCATGGATTATTATATTTTGTAAACCAACGGATAGCCTGGGCTGGGGTGGTGATCCGTTTGTATGTCCCTATACACTACAATATAGTGTATAAATATTTATTTATATGAAATAAATTAATGTACAATTTAGGTACATATGCAAGAAAAATACAGTACTTAGTGGCACAATGAAACTTCGACACAATGCTTCTTAGAGGGATCCACAGACTTTCCAGTGATGTCTTTTTATTCATGTGCAACCTTGAAAGAATCCTAGAGTAAGACGTCAGCCTACACTGACCCATAACTACAAAGGTACATTCTCTCACACTGTCACGTACAGAGAGTCAGTTGTTTACCTGAAGTGCATTTTTTTCACAATCATAAGGGCGTCACAGCATGACTAGCAATTTTCTGTTCACTGCTTGACATGTAACCAATACAAATCCGCTAAATGCTCTTCATGTATTAAATACATTACTGCTTCCAGTGACAAATTGTGAGGGATGGTGCAATCTCAAAAGGCGAGTGGGGCGGGGGGGTTAATGTTGGAGGGCAGACCATGGGGAAGGATTTGTTGAACTTTGACTTAAGTCTAAATACTTAAGTGGATTGTTTCGTAATTATCATTGGTATATTCTTGTACAGTCTTTGTACTCTTTTCTGGGGGAATTTCATGAAATTTAAAACAGGTTAGTGAGACTTTGACTTCGTTTCAGGAAACATTTTTGACGTGACACTGAAATCAATTTTAAACCATTCAAACTGTACCCTGAATAAAATCGTTAATATATCAAAATGCGCTGTAAATCTTTTAAGTTTCTATTCAATCCCTGCCCTGCTTATGAAGACTGTATGGGTTCTTCTGCCTTTTCCCCATTGCTGAACTGAGGCTGCTGAACAACCACGTCATTACTACAGAGGATGTGAACCGAGATGAACTGTAATGCCACCTGTAACACTTCTCACTGTGCTTTGGTTTCTCATTTGACTTCGGTTCGCTTTTGGAAAGCGGAAGAAACCCATCTTTACCTCCCTGGGACCGTACTTATGTAAATTACCGACATGCTGATTTTGACAGATCTTCCCTAATCGCACTATATTGCAGTCGAGAGCGTGCCCCCTTTTGGCCCTGTTTTGCCACAGAGACAGATCGAGAATCGCCCGGTCCTCTGAAACGGAGAGCCAAAGGGTACCCGAAAGTATTTAAGTGCAGCTTCTCTGGCATTGCTTAAAGCTACAGACAACCTCGGCCAACAACCTTTACTCAGCAG
Source organism: Mormyrops boulengeri (assembly GCA_026781065.1). Classification (NCBI taxonomy): domain Eukaryota; kingdom Metazoa; phylum Chordata; class Actinopteri; order Osteoglossiformes; family Mormyridae; genus Mormyrops; species Mormyrops boulengeri. Next base: position 9,510,459 of record JAODLD010000113.1, read on the forward strand.
TCAAACCTATTGTTAAGAGTTTATTGTGCTTAACTTTATATTGCTTGAAGACAGTGACGCCAAAACAAAGAGTGACGCCTGATTGTGCAGGTTGCTGTGTAAATTGTTTGTTATTTATAAAGGGACAGATATATAATAGCCTAACTAAAGTGTGCCAGTAACAAAAAAGCTGCCTATATTAACATAGATTTGTCAACTCTCATGTAGCCTGAAGATACATCTTTGGCACCTCTGCCCAGAGTGTAGCCCAAAAATTTCACATCTAACTGAAATTCACCTGCCTCTCTGGAACTACCAGTACTAAATTTGAAAAAAGCTGTGCTTTTGTAACACAAGTCATCGTTTATTTATTCTCAACGTATTTGTGGGCAGAAATTTTAAGCCTACTGTTTTATATAATAAAGCATAGTGGTAAACCTGGATATGTGAATTGTCTGGCATTGATCCACATGCAGTTATGTCAATGGGAAATTTCAATGTACCTAAACATTAAATTGTACCCTAAAGCCATAACACTAGGATCTCAACTAGGATTTGAATCTGTTGTGAACCCAAAGTATATTCTTTTACAGTTGAATGCATGTGTGTGTGCTGGATGTGCAGCTGAGTTTGTGTCTGTGCGGGAGATAACAAGGGCAAAGGGGAGACACATGGAAACCTATTTTAATGAGTTTCGGTTTGGTAACCTGAGCTCTGCCTCTGTGAAACTCCTCCCCCTTTCTCTACCCTTGCCCCTTTATATGTTTGCAACATGAGGTCATACCACTTGCATTCTGCCACACCCACAATTTCCTGGATTTACTGGCAGCCAGTCGAGAGTTTCCTGTAAACTCTGTGATCGCCTCGCATTCCAGTTGTCTGTAGATTGTACCTGTTTAACAGGTACTATACCTGTGTGCATGTGTGTGAGAGAGACAAATTCAGTTTACATGTGGTGTATACCAGGGCCCTATTAGTTGCACAATGTGTCCTCTGCAGAATTCACCAGAGTATTTCCCGACCTGTAAAATGCAATTGAAATTGTAAGCATGGCTGTGTGTGTGAAGACATGGGGCAGGTGAAAATTTGACATCAGCCCCCGCTTGCTCACCTAAAAATGAGCTCCTTAGCATGAGGGCCCACAGTCCATTAGCAAGCATATTTGCTGTGGAAATGATACAATGGATAATAATATAATAACATGCCAGAAATAGCCCTATTGCATGTGTTTTCTTTTAAATTCTGAACATCCTACACGGCCTTATAGGTGCAGGCGGCTATACAGTATTTGCCACCTATCTGGTAAGTCCAGTGCTGCGTAAGGCACGATCTGTCAGTTAGATACGGGTGGTGCCAAAGTCATCACAATCACGCCATTGTGTGGAGCTGCCCAGCAGAGGTGAGCTGAGCTGAATTATGTGCCGATGACCTTCCACCTCTGTGTTTATGTTTTGATGTGGAATCATGTTTATACACTGCAAAAAAATGAAAATCTAAGCAAGTATAATTTTCTCATAATTATATAAAATCCTAATTTCATTAAGAAACTGACTAACAACACATCTTATGAATAAGATTAATTTGCTTGCATTTAGGCATATTGTTTTATTTTATTAAATCTTACCAAGTACAGATTTCTTACTGCACTGGAAGGTAATTTTGCTAGTTTTAGGCCACCCTATCTCAAAACAGAAACAGTTTAACTTAAATTTGAAAGGCCATTCTTTTCAACTACGGATGAAATCATTTGGAGCAGTGTTGCGTCACACTTCAAAGTTCTTTTAGGGATAAGCAGCACAGGCCTGTAACAATTGCAGCAATATTTCTACCAATCAAGGTGAAAGAAATGTGCCACAGTATTTTAGCATTACCTATTTGGGATACATGAAAAAGAAGAACCTCTATTCAAAATGAAGGAATGAATAATCTGTCCAGTGAAATGCCACCTGACTCCAAAGCAACAGAAAACTCTGAGAAGAGATGTGTCCCTAAATAGCCTACCTTTGGAGGCGTGATGCCAGTGAGCCGTCACAGACCCTTAACAGCAGCACTGCAACTCCACAGGTTTCATGGCTCATTTGCCGGCTTGTGATTTGCTCCATCAAGAAGTTAGACATCAAAATTCAGACAAAGAGGCAATGGATCAAATGATGAATTGTAACTTAGTTATTGAGAAAAAAATTATATAGTGAGCACAGATATTCTTTATTAAAAACATTGACTGTACAAAAGTATTATTATATACAAATGCACATTAGATTTACTTTTTACACAGCAGTTATAAAACAAAATCCATTTAAATCAGGGTAACTGAAAAATTCACAATTCATAATCATTTCAAGATATTGATTCCCAAGTAGTTAAAACATGTCTTAATGTATGGCACTACTCTGTCATACCGTTTCATTTACACACTGCTACAATGTTACACTGTCAAACCTTAAACTGCATTACAGTGCTGTAGTTTCATGACTAAACCCCTACATTGTTGGACTGCTACATTTTTCTAAGGTTTAACTCTTGTGCCACAGTGTTACAGTTTTGTGGTCGCACAGCTAAATTATTACCATCTGAAGGTTTAGAAAGAAGATGTTTGTAAAAATAGCTTTGTGGCTTTGAGATGGTGGGCATTATTAAATTAAATGAAACAGACAAAAGTCACAAACGAGCATAGAATAGGAATTTAAAAAGTTGGTTCATACAACCTACATCAGCCAAAATATTAGCTTACATATTTCTGCAGCATCTTCCCCTGGTGTGAGAATATAAAAGCAAAAGACAAAATCCTCTTTGCTTTTTTTCCATTAGACCATCCAAATTACTGCACATGACCACTGGGACTCTGTTCTTATAGTCCAGCTTCCCCTTGCCGCCACCCATTGGAGTTCTTCCCAAACTTGTACACTAAACGTCGTCCATCCACTCGCTCCAGAATCTCCCTTTTGTAGTAGTACCTGGGTAACAAACAGAGAGCCCATCAGAGTTTCTTTTTTACCACCATATGTCTAGAAAAGAATGCACTTCAGATCTTTTGAAATAACAGTATGTCTCCATACTCATTATGACATGGTACTGGATGGATGATGGATTGATGGATGGATGGATGGATGGATGGATGGAGGGTTAAAATAACAGTACCCATGGTGCTGTACTACCCTATTGCACCCACATAATGTTAGGACACATGTATGGATTTTCTGAGAAAATACCCAACCGCCTTTAGCATAGTTAAAATTTTGTATGTAGTTGCTTGAGATACCCTTTCATTCGAGACATACTAGAATTCAAAAATTGTACTCAGCTATAAGCTTGTACTAACATGGTCAAGAACAATATAAGAGGTTCTGTCCTGGAATGTGGTACTTCAGAATCCACATTGTTAATGACTACCGTTCCACATACCTTCCCCTAATACCTTTATGGAATTTGACCACACATATCAGCCATTCCTTTGTTTTTTTGTTTGATAAGTTGTGCAATATTTATATTTCACTCCAGTATGATACACACAATAAATTTAGTGATGTCCAGGAATACTTCCTTAAATAGGTTATAAATAAAGGCCGTACAGTAGTTAGAGGTTCCTCTGAAGGACACCCAGCATTCTGGGAGTCTGGCCTCACAGCCTTACCTCATGGCACGGCTGAGCTTCTCATACGTCATGCTACTGTTTCTCTTCTTCTGGCCCCAGAGCTGGGCTACAGCCTCTGACTTGAGGAATTTAAAGACACCCTGCTGATGGTCCTCCCACTTCATCAGGCCCGGATTCTGCTCTGGGTGGATCAGGATGTCTCGGATAAACTCCCAGAGGTGTGTGCCTCTTGGTGCTGCCGGGGAGAATGCAAAGTATTGGCCTAAACTATTCTTGATTATATACATAATGAGGGAAACATAAGCAATGGTTAGAAACTCTAAAAATACAGCGGAAGTATGAGTGGCAGTCAAATATGTTTGTTGAGATGTTCATTTTTTGATGCCTCAAAACAATCATGTTACGCATGAATCGTGGTTGTATTGAAGTCTGATGGAAATTCACCATGTTTTCTCCTCTTGATCTGCCCATAATCTTCTGAAAAATGGCTCTGCTTCCTCGGCCTTCCCCGGCCCCGCTTGCTGGGCTTCAGCTCCCCTCTTTCTGCCCTGAAGGTTCCAGCTGGTAACAAAAACAAAGCGACATATGTGCACTTGAGCAAGAGAAGCATAAAGTGTACCTTGGTGTGACATGACCAATTTATTCTACAGTGGTTAGCCCATATGATCTTACACAACTTTATTATCTTATAAAACAAAATTGGCATAGAGGGTGGGAGGCCATGCTCACATGCAGTACGAGGACAGGGAGTGTCAGGAGTGTCCGGGTCAGAGTCACTCCCAGAGTCTGAGTAAACGGGGGTGATCTTGAGGCATATTCCTAGTGAAGTCAAGAATGGAAATGAGCTGTTAGACCCCAGGTTGGTTCACAGAATATACCTAGTCAGGCATCCAGAGGTGGCAATTTCAGGTCCAGAAAGTAAAATTCCAGACCAGGATTTTGTTTCAACCAACCACTTGAGTACTATTTGACTTTGACTCTTTACGCTCAGCTGGTTGGTTGAAACAAAATCCTGGTCTGGATTTTTACTTTCTGGACCTGAAATTGCCACCTCTGCAGGCATGTAACCAGGGCAAATTCAGAATTCCTGCAGAGTGAGAGGCCAGAAGAACTTACTTGCATTGGAAGAGTCCAAGCTATCTGGCAAGGTGGACCCTGATTCATATCCATTGTCACTCACGGGTGTCATGTCTCCCATCGTCTTGGGCCTATCTTGCACAGGACCATCAATGTCATAAGCACTCTCTGCAAAGGGCACACAACAAAGCAACGTCAAGACGCAACCAGCCATGTAGCTTGTGGGGCTTGAGATTATGAGCGACTTTAGCATATATCTGGCTGAACTATCAGGATGAGGTTCTGTGTGAGATGTTCAGGAGGGAAGTGCAGGAGCAACATGTCAGCAATACGGTAGCTGTGCTCACCTTGGGGTTCATTCACAATGCTTAGATCGTAGATACTTTCGCCTCCACTCACGTTAAGGATTTCCGGGTACTCATCCAAAAGATTGTTGAGGAAGTCATAGGTCATGCTCATATCATCGGCACCTGGAATTGGGGGATGCTCATCAGAAACTAACGCAGCCCTCAGCTCGCCATAAAAAAAGAATGAATCATAATGTACGGAGGCAAGTTACTGCATCAGGCATGGCACTCTGATTTGGAGTAACATGTTTCAGTACTTAACATGGCACTAAACATGTTTCTATGTATTTTTTCTGTTTGGCTTCATGGCCTGTGGTAGGCATACAGCTACATACTGTATAGCACGTAAAGCTACATGAAATCTGAATCCCCACATCTGGATAGAGGAGGGAGAGCATTGTTTCGAGGTTTGTGTTCAACCTTTGCATTTTTCGGCCCACATGATATTTACTGGTGCGTGAATGACGCTGGGTCTCTCCCAGCTGAATGCCCCCCCACCCATAACTCAATATATCTCAGTCCTAACAGGACAGGGTCAAGTTTCAGAATGCCTGCTATTGGCACTTTCATGGAATATAACTTTTTGGCTCTTTAGTAATCATTAATATATCATTCTTAGCTTTTCAGGGTAAGTACCTCCGTTAAGCTGGCCCCATTTACAGGCATGAACCAGCAATCTTAAGGTTTCTGTGTTTCTCCTCACCATATTTAGCTTTTAGCTCCAGCAAACTGTGAAAAAGTCGTTCCCCCAGTGAGCCGAAAGCAGAGACGAGGGCCTGGCGGGACATCTGGCAGAGTGTGGCACCATCCATGGAGCAACTGGACATGTTGAGAGTGCAGGCATCGAAATGGGTTTCTTCCACATGGTGGCTGATCCACTCCATGGTGTTATGTTTTGTCCAGTACTGTGGTGGCAGAAGACGCCAGCCTGGCTGCTCTGGAGACACAGGGTAACCCATCAACAACCGGGTTCCTCATCATTATAATCAAAGGAGGACTTGAGTCTTCAGCAGACAGAAACACACATACACACAATAAGCACTAGATGAATGCAGACCAGAAGCCGCCCATGTGATCACTCTTCTGGGTTTCAGGTGTCCTCCGATGTATATGGTCTAGAGCAGAAGCAGCTCCCTTCATATGCTCATCACTAATCACACCCAGAATCTGGTAACCTTCTTATGCTTTTTAAACCTGACCATCTAGCCAAGCCAGCTCCTGCTTACTGTAAGGGTGAATAAAGCTAAACCGGTTATAGCCAGAATCACACGATAAAAAAATTATCAAGATTTCTTAGTGAAAAAAATCTGGATTATTTTATACCTTCCCTAATCCCTGCCAAACTTTATTACTGTGAACTTTGTTTTTACGGTCACGGTCAGCCAGCATAGCCGCCGTTTTTGTATTTCGCACAGAAACATGACGGTAGAAGGTTCCAGCATGGACTGTAAAGGAGGAAAGCGGTCTCTGCAGTTGGAGGCATGTCTCTGTAGAACCAGTCAGAGTGCCTGTGTGCTTAGAGGTCTTACCGTGTGCACTTGACATCAAAGTGAAATGTGAGGTTGTAAGAGGTTGCAGTGGCTCATTCAGTGATGGGGGCTGCAGGGGGTCAATATCTGCGGTCTGGTACATCGCCCAGTTGGCATCCGTAAGGACACTACTGAGGTCGCACGAAGCCATGGGATCTGCTGTTTGAAAGACACGGTCAAGCCACCATTACTCTGTGTATCAGTGACCTCCTCCGGACCAGTCTCATGCTGAGCATCTCCAGAAACAACTGCAGCATATTGGGAGGTAGAATGGGAGACTTATTTTTACGGTCTGTTTGTACAGTGACACCCCTTTATTACTTAAAAGAGGTTGTGCTACCTAACTTGTCAGTTCCTTCTGAACTGCATATTTTCTTCCTATTGCAACAAATCATGACCAGCTTCAACATGTACACCTGCAGCACCTCAAGATTTTTTTTAATGAATTTAGTAAGAGAAACATTTGCAGAAGCATCACAGTACAAATTCAGTGTATAAGCACAACAAGCCAACACCTCTACCATTGTTAAACCATGAAATATTATTCAGTTACTCCCATGTAATGAGAGATTATCCCAGAGACATTCATTCGGCTTGTTTAGTCCAAACATCCAAATTCAGTTTCTTAATAGCCAATGTAGTTTTTTTTATGTTTTCTTTGTTTAGTTACTTGCAGGAATATGGATGTTTAATCCAAAAACATGAAAATGAAACTTAGGCAGAAAACGAACCAACCTGCACACGACAATCCAAAGACAGCCTATATCCAAAAAAATGCGAGTGCTAGTAATCCTTATGCTTCCACTGATGGGTTAACTTTGGTACTTAGTCCAGGCTCTGTGCTTAGTCCAGCTCTGGTGTCTCTTTTAGCTGTCCTGAACGTCACCTCTGGAGCCATTATATATACAGTTTTGCCCAAGGGGCAGGGCCCAGGTGAGTGTTGTCACAGCAGCAAGGGGGAATTCCACAGAAGTAATTTGCATAACCCACAGCTATACCCCACCCCCTTTTCCCAGGAACAGGCTTATCTCCTTGCCCCTGCCCTGACTAGGCCCAAATTCTCCATGACAGCAGGGACGTCTGTTTTGAAGCTGTTGTGCTTAATCATTATACTACGTTGCCCTTGACTTACTGCTACCTTCATTCTCTTTTACTCATTTCCTTTCCTTACACCCCCACAACCACACACACATTCAGCCGCTCTTTACCTGTGTATGATGAAGTCATCCATGGAAATATTTGCTGCTGTTTGAAGGCCTCCTGTCTGGATGTCCCTGTTATTCCACAAGTTATACCATTATAGTATGGCTATGAGTCAGCCTGTGAATTTCTGAAGAGTGGGAAGAAGAGTGAGTGATGCATTAAAATAAATTTAAATCACCTTTTTCACTGAATGCTTCGGGCAATTTAATATTAAAAACAGGATGTTGGCACCGCTATTTGATAAGTATTGATGCTATGGTGCCATGGATAGACTGCTTAAATGTGGAGATGACAGTCACAAGCAGATTACAGTTAAAAGTGCTAAGGTGGATCAGGGTAGTTTAGTGCAGGGGTCACCAACCTTTCTGAAACTGAGAGCTTCTTCACGGGTACTGAGCCATACGAAGGGCTACCAGTTTGAAACGCCCTCCTAAACTTATCTAAACTTCATGTATAGTAAACATGTTTTGAATGCTTTTTTTAGATATTGTCATTTTCAAATCTATATAAATGCAAATGTGATTAAAGAATATCAACATGATAAAATTAAATTTTAGATGCTGCTCACTGGTGAGTTGTGCTATTTTTAGAACAGGTCGTTGGTGACCCCTGGTTTAGTGTGTAAGAAGTGCACAAAGTGTAAGAAGCTCACCATCTATGGTTGGGTTTTCCTACAGTGCCAACCATTGCTATAGAACAGCTTCTGTATAATGTTCAACATTTCCATGCTGTGTTTGCCTGTTTTTATGTTTTAGGCACAATGGAAAAAGAAAGTGGATCATTTTTACAATATCCTGGTAATTTACAAGGGAATGTTGAAAATTCATACTATCTATGGGTTTTTATGTTAAAACATCTGTTCTGTAATGATCGTGTGCATGCATTGAGTAGCAAGGCGGAACCTCTGTCTGCTTAGAAAAGCCTCAAGCATTCCCCTTAATGATTCTCAAGCTTTTGGGAGTTTCAGCTCAATTGAGAGACAAGTGAAAAGTGGATCTTTATGACCGTCTGACATACATGCAGCACTATGTTCCACAGTAAGCACCTCACATCAATAGTGGTTGTGTCATGCTGTGAGGATACTGGATATCATGAAAGGAATCTCTATCTCTTCCAGATAATTCAATAGTAGTATATCAGGACATCTCTGTCTGAGCTGAAATGTAAGTGAGTCCGGCAGCAAGATGATCAATTGATGTTTTTAAGCCCACAAATATTAGCACTGAAACCCTTAAGCATGGAAGAGCTCAACTAAATTTCCCCCAATGAATAACTACTATTTCAAGCTGCAGTCTTTTCTGTCAAAAGTGTTGTAAACAGGTATGCACAAGAGTGCAAGTGGGTGATGATTTTTCCATATAGCTAATTTGGATGTTTTCTAAATAATAAATGATGCTTCAAAATTTTGTGAATTTATTCACGTATGTCCCATTTCATTTAACATTCAGGTTTGCTTGAAAACTTGATAACATTCAGTATTGAAAATTGGAAGTAGCAAATATTTGTTTTTCCGGTACCTTAGGCAGACATCGATGCGCTCAGCATAAATCAACATATGCAGTAATATGCCATCCATCAAATTACATTTGAATGCTTTACCTAATCACCCTGGCTGGTAACTATAACCAGCTTCCACATAGGCCGTCACCCGGTTTTGGTCACACAAAGGCAGGAAATTCTCAGTCGAAACTCCCCACAAAGACCCTTGGCCACACAAAGGGGGTCTATTGTTTACCTTGGACTGGCAACAGGTTTTTCCAGTCAACCGTGATGAGAATCACTCACTGGTTGGGTGATGAGCTGATGTCACAGTGAGACTCTCAGAAATCATCGCAACTTAATGGTCATAGTTAGATTGAAATAAAAAAAATTATTCTTGTGAGAAGATTATGAATATCCTTACAAACGATTCATTTAGCAGGTGCTACTGGCAAGACTGGCATAACCACATACCACCAGAGGAAAAAGCCCCACTAACAGGGCAGTCGAGTTCAGCATGATCTGCTCCTGCTGGTGGCGTATCCCATTGTGTGGAACCACATCTTACTGAATCAGAACTGCAAATCAGCTTCCAAACAATGCACCACTTGCTAGTCTGAAAGCGTAGAGCGTGGCCTGCAGGCTACCACTGACATTCCCCAGCCCACTGTCTTCATTGACACTTCCATTGTAAGGCTACGACTGGATGTTCTGTTCTTGTATTCTGCACTTAGACTAAATTCTAACTAGATTCTCTTGGAGTTTTCTGAAGAGCTTTTCTCGATGAGCTTCTAAAGGTGTTTTGTATAGCCCTCATTGCTATTTTGCATGTGTTACTGGCCATTCATTGGAGACTTAGCCTAGTAACACTAAGTTGACTCCATGAAGCTATACTCTTGTGATGTCGCCACAAAATAAATACATGTAAATTTAGTGATGCTTCTGTGTCCCCTTCACATGCCAATCATAGGAACCCACTGGTTGCTCAAATTACATCACTGTTCTGTAACACCTTCTTCAGATGTAACCTGTCTTGTTCTTAAATGGTGGAAGGTTCATATAACAAGAAGGGAACTACTGTTATGCTGTACAAACATAAACAGGCTGCTGTGTGATCTGAGCCTTACATCTGCTGTGATGTGTAAATGTCCTCCGTGATGCAGAGGCCTCTAGTGGTTCTTTGTGTAAATGCGCTGTTTCATGTGGAAACCCAAAGTGGTCACTCTGTGGGGACTCAGGGTGTGATGGCAATTAAAAAACATATATTAATTTATTATTGTCTATTATCATTCATATTATTATTAATGGACCCCACAGCCCTGTACTGAACAAGGGAATGGGAGATGAAGAGATTATTAACAGATGCCAAGACCTTAAATCATTGACATGTATTCTTCCTCCTGACGTTTGTTAGATGATGGTTTAAGGTTTTAATTGTTAATTAGGTATTAGGTCATTTCCCGATTCCCTTCTTTTTCCTCACCTGACAACAACCTCTGGCATGATGTTCATGTTTCTGCAAAAGTTCTCGTTAAATCAATGACAGACTTGTCACATTTTTGTCAGTCTTCTAACGTGCACCATTTCTTTTGGTATCAGATATTTTCATTTCTTCTCTTTAAAGTGTTTTATAAGGTCCTGTATACATGAAGTTTAACCTGGTTAACCTTCCTGCATTTCCATCCCAAACCCCTGCCCTTAAACAGGTATAAAGGGAGTGAACCTGAAATATGATTCTACCCATAGATATTGTCACCCCCTGCGAGCTGGTTCAAGAATACAGAACCGTGGATGCAGTTTGCCCATTGTCAGTGCTGTACCCATCCCCGACAGACTAATCACCTGTCTGTCGGTAGTCTAACTTCCGAATGTTCAGCGAGGGTCTTATGAGCAGGGGCTGTGTGGTAATCATCTGGCCTCCTGAATTCTCATTTCATTCAAAACTTGTTTTTGTTATAAAAATCCCTGTTAATTTTTAATCTGTCATAGAAATACAAGCCTTAGGCTACAGAGGTGAATCTTTGGTCAACCATTACAAAAGCTGAATTGTCAATCATTGATGGAGGAAAGACCCAACACTCATAGGGAAAATCTTTGATGGGGGTCCTGGAAGACTGCCAGGTGGTACATAGTCCATATTGTACCACCAGGAGGGACTCTCAGGCTGAACAGCCCTCTACGCACTTGTTCTTACCCACTCTGGGAGCTACTATGCTAAATGACACAATTTTCATCCCTTAAGTGATCTGTGTGAGCTATCATAATAGATACGCATGATTAGTTTATGACCTTATCAGTAGCTTTTTCGGATTTATGTTATGAATTCGCAGATTGCAATGTTATACTGCAGCACCCCCTATAGGATCCTCTAGTAAAATTCTGCTATTGTAATTTAAGAAGATATGATCATGTGAGGCTGATTGTTCAAGGATGTTTCATTAGCTGCTATATCACCTACACTTCAGACTGGATAATCCACCTGATGCTAAGCAGGTTTAGGCCTGGCTAGTACTTGGATGGGAGATGAACTACAAATGCTGGGTTGCTACTGGAAAATGTGGTGCCCTGATGAGCAGGGGCAACCCATCCTGTGCTCTGTGCAGATCCTAGTGCAGTGACACGGACACTGTGCTGTGAAAATGGCACCATCCTTTGGATGAGATGTACTGTAGAATTGAAATCCTGCCTCTCTGAGGTCATAAAAGATCCCTGGGCATCTCATTGGTGGTACCCCAATGTCCTGGCTAATGTTTCCCCCTGTGCCCCTCTAATTCATAAGAAAGTGTCAAATAAATGAATGGCCATCTCTGGCATTAGAAAGTCACTTCTGCCCTTCACCTGCCTGGTTTCTGGTCTTTCCCAGTGTCTCCTGCTTCACCTTATTCTTGTGTACTGCTGTCTTAGAGATTTTGAACCTGGAAGCATCCTGCTGCTCAGCATAGCCTTCTGCCAGCAGAACCAGGTTTAAACCAGGATTTAAAAATGCAGATTTGTTTAAAAATATAGTGGTTCCGCGGCTGTTTGACAACAGGTACTTCCTAACTAAAAAACTCCTGATACCAAGTATAATTTTATACCTGCTGTGTTACCAACCAAAATCCATAGAAGGTGCTAGCCAGGTTGGAAATATGATTTCAAGAGTACTAGAGATTATTGCTACAAGTCTCATGGTTTACCACCAACAGTAAGAGAATTGGGGGGAGGGGGGATACAACTTAACACAAAGGTCTGTTTTTTGGGGAGGGTGAATGAAGTCCATTTAAATATTGAGAGATGTCTGCTCCATCCCACCTGGTTCCTATGCCCCCACCCTCACCATTCCAGGCTTTAGTCTGAATTAGGAAGCATTAGTGAAGCTTTAAAAGTGTATCGTTCAGTTATGTGTTCTGCCTGGAGAGGGCGGTATTGTTCTGTCAGCTTTCAAACAGGGAAAAAAACTCAGTTTATTGATTGTGTGCTACTTGGTCAGTCTATGGAGGTGAAAATAGAACCAATTAGAAGCATGAAAGGCATTAAAAACCCTAAATTAGTTTAAGATCAATTGCACATTTAATTTACAAATCCTGGGCCCTCCTTCAAACTTGTAGTTTCTTTACTACATCATCGTGCGGCTTACATCCTATTATATTTTGTGTATCGTGTACACTCATACACTTCTAAAGGTAAACTTAAAACATTTACAACTAACGTAAAACGTTTTTATGTAAATCCCCAGACAAGTCAACTTTGTGTATAAATCACTGGTGTTGTCTATAGAATGCATATAAATCCTCAAGTTAATGCTAAACGTAATGCAAACAAGGGAAAAACTAGTTTAAAATAACTGGAAAAACTGGTTTGTCCACAGAAGTATGTATCTTTTGTTGTTTTCTAGGAAAAAAGACAATAGGCAGTGGGGCTGCCTAGTAAAGATAGCTAAGTCCAAACTGTAGATAAGCCAAAATGGCAGTATTTCCCAATGTACTCGACTGACCTTTGACATAACTGAACAATACTATGTATTCAAACTGCAGAGTAGGCTTCTACTGGGAGGGGCTACAGTCCATAACTGGATGGCCCACTCAGGACTTAAACGCTAAGTAATGAATAGTGGCAGAGACTCAAGAGCCAGCAGATGCTAATCAAATCCACATAAGGAATCTGCTGAGGTACTCATGAATTTGATTCATAACTTTGTCTGCACTCCCCAACCACTGCTGCTGAGACATAACCCTCAAACCTGTAAACAGGATGCGGAGAGCAGTCGTGTGGCTTTCTGTTGAACCCGCATTGCACTGGAACCCGTGATCACAAGGAGGGTCTGTTTCTCCGGCATCCGGTACCTGCATCTGGCCAAGGTGCAACACCTGAGCGATCCTTGTTTGCAGAGTGGGAGGAGTTGATACCAGTCAGCAAACAGGCCGAGGCACCAGCCGGTTTCTGATATCAGGAAAGATGCGGGGTCATAAGATTCAAGTAGCAAACCAAGTTGTTCTTCCCACCAGGCTGCCTTCTCCAGCCTGGCCACATCCTGATCACAGCCTCAGATACCTTTATACAATTAAGCTGCCAGCCATCAACTCAGATAAAATACAGTAATCCTAATTATAAAGTGACTGCTGTGTCAGATTCAGTTTGAGATATAGATATTATTCCAATAGATCGGTTGAGGACGAATGACAACACACACCATCGCAACCACCAAATCACTAACTATAACTTTCTTTTTACACATCTGAGTGTAATCCTGTGATTAGCATCACAGGTCACCTCTCACCGTCTCAGTGGAAGCCATGAGTAACAGTGAGAGACAACTCTGTCCTCCTCTCTGGAAATACAATGCTTCACAACAGCTTCAAAACGAGGTTGGGTGCTTGGGGATGGAGGTTGGTCTGCTTGTCCAATTGCAGCTCCTGCTCCTATATCTTCCTTTCCCCTATCAACAGGAAGCCCCAGACATTGAGACTGCCTGGAAGGCGGCCCCAGAAATGCAGCTCACAAGCTTCAGTCCTTCACCAAGAGTATGTTTTCTTGGATATATCGCCCACCAATGATGTTGGCCATATCGCATATTGTCCCTTGTTAAAGTAGTTATTCATTCAGGAGTTTTGTGTAGTATTACTGTGTTTACTCACTCAGTATCACTCTGTACCATTACCGTGTTTACTGATTCAGCAGCACTCTGCAGCATTATTGTTTATTTACTCAGCAACAGTCTATTACATTACTGTGTTTACTCACTCAGTATCACTCTGTACCATTACCATGTTTACTGATTCAGCAGCAGTCTGCAGCATTATTGTTTATTTACTCTGCAGCAGTCTGTTACATTACTGTGTTTACTCATTTAAGGATATCATCTAGCACAATGTTTACTTTTTTAGCAACAAACTACATAGAATAATGGTGTTCACTCATTCAGCAGTACTCTGTAGAATTACAGTATCAATGTGTAATATTACAATACACGCTCATAAACAACACTTTGCAGTCTTTAGCCTTCAGAAAAGTTTCAGTCCTTTTTGAAATACTGTCCTGAGTTGTGCGTAGAGGGATATCAGGCCATATTTCAAGGACAAAAATCTCAGTTTTCAAAGGGATGAAGGAGATGAAAATCTTGATCTGGTGATGGAGATCATGGAAGGCATAGCACCTTATCCTGGTGTTCATGAACCCCTCTTAAATTTGTGTAGCAGTATGTATGGAGACAGTATATGGGAACATTAAGAAGGAAAATGCGAGCTTGTTGACCACAGTATCTCCTTGCTGATGCAGCTTGTCAATGATTGGCATGTCCAGTCATAGTTTTATGTTATTCACCTTTACACATTTAATAACTATGCAGTTTTTTTTTTTACCAGTGCACTTACAGTTTGTGCCCTGACTATTTGGCCTCTTCATAATTGTTAGTTGCTTCATATTATTTTAAAAACTCATACATTAAAGTACTGATTGTCACTACCTCTTTTTTACCTGTCATTTTCAAATGTGGTGTTTCCATTATTTCCATTATTCCTCCTATATTTTGGTTACAGTTATGTAGCTGTTTAAGTTAAGGGCAATTCTGATTATGCAACTAATTTAAGGGTACAAAAACCAGCTCCATTCTGGAAATTTGTACAAATGCCTGCTCTGCACCTCCAGGAAACCTAGGACTGTCAGGGCAATGAGTTACTAACTGAACATTCGAAGGGTGAAATTTTTAAGATGGACACAGGTAATGGAGGGCTGATGTTAAACTACATCCAGCCCTGCAAGTGGCCCTACAACTCGCTGGGAAAAAAAATTGGCGGTTGTTGGTGATATTGGCACTCCAGCCACCGCAAGAAAAACTCACAACAGCTCTGTCTAAACAGTCACGACACCCTTCTGCTCTCTGCGGGAGTAGCTCTGCCTCAGCCGCCCACAGGAAGGACCCTATCCTTACCCCATTGTGTCCATGGAGACAAAGCTTCACAATGTCACCATGGATACACCCTGCTTGGCCATTGAAGCTCGGTGAAGGCGAGCAACTGAATCACATCCATGGGCTTATTAATCACAAGAAAGTTTTGTTGTGCTTTCAGTTAAGTCAATCTTAACCAATATAAATGGCTGAGTTATGGAAATGTCTGATGCCTGGGGTCAAATGAAGCCAGAACGAAGCTTCTGTTGGGTCAGGACAGCTGTACAGAGAAGGAGCTTCAAGCAGCACTAATAATTCTCTGATGTTCCTGTTACTGTACATTATTGCCTATTATTCATGTCTATTAATGTATAAATGTGTGTATTCAGCTATTGCAAACCTGCACTTTCCTTGAGGCATAATAAAATAGGCATATATCTGTCTAGGAGCCATTAATTCCATGCTACTGTGTTTCTTCTTCAGCAAAGCTATGGAAACATCTGACACTGTCTGTGCAACAATCTGTATTCTTTCAATTAAAAAAATATAATATTTACTAAGTGATATGCTGCAGTTTTTGTATACCTGGAAGAGAATCAGAAGCAGAAAAAAATATATAAGAAATGTAGCTCACGCTTAAATAAGTGTAAATGTACTTACAAGCATTTGAAGAAGTAAAATGAACAAGATATTGGGTGAATACTGTAATGTGACATTTAGCCAGTATGGCTTGACAGAAGTGACAACTTGCATTATCTATATGTGTGAAATTCCTGTCCATCCAGTTACAGGCCATTTTTGATTAGCGCAACCTTTGGGGTCATTAATATGGGAGCAGGGCCACCGAGAGAAAATCCGGGCCCCGGTACGAAGAAGGTGTGTGGGCCCTTATACAAAATTCTAGACACATGT
Source organism: Mormyrops boulengeri (assembly GCA_026781065.1). NCBI lineage: Eukaryota > Metazoa > Chordata > Actinopteri > Osteoglossiformes > Mormyridae > Mormyrops > Mormyrops boulengeri. The sequence goes on from JAODLD010000113.1 coordinate 9,526,941, forward strand.
ATGTGTGTATATTATTATTTATTTCTAACAATTGTAGATTATATTGATACATTTAGATAAGTTTGTATAGGTATTACATCATCAAAATTAATCTGTTTTGCTAGATCAGACTCAATACTGAGCCTTGCCAGATCTACTAGTCGTGCTTGTGACATAGTGGATCCGGAAAAATTTTTACCAGCTTCAGCTTGCTGAATGAGCGCTCTGCAGAGGCTACAATGATGCATATATTTGGAAAGAGTCCTTCCAGTTTGTACTTTTTCAAGCAATTCAACAGCTCCAATGGGCTCAGTTGGTTTTCCGCCTATCGCGGAAGTTACGTTCCAGACCCATCAGTAATATATAGGTATATGTAGTTATGTTATGGTTATTATAAATTATAATTCGTATTGTTCTAACGAACTCTTGTCTAGCGCGCGTAGTGACAAATGAAAAGCGTATGTACATTTCGTTATGAATTCCTACTCTGCACGTTCCTGTACGTAGCAGTATGTTTTATGACTTACTAGTGTATTGCTTAAATGTTACGTATACATTAGTTATTATAAATTATAATATTGTTCTAACAAATTTTTGTCTAGCACACATAGTGTCTGCTGAAAACAGTCTGCTTTGTTATGAATAAAATAAGCAACCTGTCCAGGTCCTGCAGGTACCTGCTCTACAATATCAGGAGGATTCGTCCCTTTCTTACGACAGACGCTACTCAGCTACTCGTCCAATCCTTGGTCATCTCCAAGTTGGACTACTGCAACTCCCTTATGGCTGGTCTTTCATTGAAGGCAATAAGGTCACTTCAGCTGATCCAGAATGCAGCTGCAAGACTCATCTTTAATGTTCCTAGATTCTCCCACACCACACCTCTTCTAAGGAACCTGCACTGGCTCCCTGTGGCTGCCTGCATCAGGTTCAAATCCCAAACACTTGCCTTTAAAGCCAAGAATGGAACAGCTCCTCCTTACTTGGCAGCATTGATCAAGAATCGTGCCACTTCTTGTCCTCTCAGAGCATCAAGCGCTGCTCGTCTCGAACCGCCAACACTTAAAAGAGGATGACGTGCATGAAGACTTTTTGCAATGTTGGCGCCTCAGTGGTGGAACGAACTTCCTATTGCTGTAAGGACAGTTGAGTCCCTCCCCAAGCGTCGCCTGAAGACACACCTCTTCAAGGAGTACCTTGGTGACTAATACCACCCTTACTGTCCGCTCTCTCTTTAAAAAAATAAATAAAAATCCACTAACAATCTTTCCCTTTTCCTGTGTACTCTTTCCTAACAACTTTTATACAACGTTCTTAGCGGTAAATTGATCTTGACAGCTGTTGATTTTACGTCTAGCTTATAAATTGAAGAACAGTCATAGACCACTAAGGACTTGTAAGTCGCTCTGGAAAAAAGAGCGTCTGCTAAATGCGGTAAATGAAAATGAAATGAAATGAATAGGCTGCAAAGTACAGTACAGGTAGGATGTACTTATTGAATTTTTACTCCATTTTTATTTATATACAGTACAGGTATATATATGTTATAATTACAGTAATGCATTGTTGTTATTAATAGTTTAGCATAGAAAAATACTTATTTCAACGTAAAAAGTTGAAAATTACATATGTTCCACAGAAAAATCCGCGATACAGCGGGGGGCGCAATAGCTGAACCGCAGTATAGCTGGGGATCACTGTATAATAAAAATTATGGAACGCGTTGGGCTTCATGGGCCCCCTTGAGCTTCATAGGCCCCGGAACAATGTATTGGCTGCACCCCCCTCTCCTCGGGCCTGTATGGGAGATTATCTTGATCTGTGATAGAATGTGAGCCTACAGATCAGAATGTGGGTGCCTTAGAATGATGATACACAGAGCAACTTTTTGAGCAATGCTGCCAATAAAATTTCAATAATCAATGCTGTTCAATAATATTTTAAGGCCCCTCCTCAGCAAGAACTTTTACCATTCCACCACCCCCTTCAGCAACACCCCCCACCCCTCGGCATTGATCACTACACCATTGCAGAAAATAGACTCGGACAGCCCACGGGCCTCTGACCATGTTAATGCACCAGCCAGCTACATACAGTAGCACATGTTGGGACATTTACAGCATGTGTTGAACTGACATATGCTGTAATTTTTGTGTTACTACAGAGCTTACACTACTTCTATCACTATTGACTTTTAAAATTGTGTAACATCAATTGATTCAGAATCTGTGTATAACATTGTTTATTAACACTTTGTGAGCATTATAGAAAAATGAATTGATATAAATTGAAGCCGCTCTGTTTTCTTGATGTGCAATATTTTCATTTAACAAAACACTGCAATATTAATTTGCAAGGGTCGTCAGTACTTTTTTTGTTGAGGGAGGAAAGCAGGAGCTGTGAACTGACAAAAAAGTTTAAATGGAAAAATGCTAGATGCGCCTCGACTTGCCCTTTGAGTTTAAGGATGGGGAGCTATTCCTTCCCAAGCTGATGTGCCATTCCTCCTGAAACACCAGACAGGAGCTTTAGGTAGCATGACAGTGTGTTATGGTTTGTGCGGCTATTTAATAAAACCATTAATATGGAGTCTTCTGCTGAAAATGTTGACAAGGATGTATGTGTAGAAGGCCAAAAGCTGCATTCACTGCACACTGCTTGTAGAGAAAGAAAAGAAACAGAAGAAAAAAGAATCAGGAAAGAAAGTTAGCTTCATATACACAATAAGTTACTTCATGCCATAATCTTGTACTTGATAAACAATTATGGAAGATGGATAGTTCAATGCGACTTTAGAGGCACTGCAATAGATGAGGATGACAAGCACTCAAAAGAGTTATCATTTGTAATCATTTCTGTTTTTAACATGAACCAGTAATACCGCAGGGTTCAATTTTAGGACCATTATTGTTCCTAATTTACATAAATGATATTGACACCAATACATACAGTAAA
>JAODLD010000113.1:9534358-9544627 GCA_026781065.1 Mormyrops boulengeri
TTGAACAGCTGACCTAAAGGTTATCCCAAAAGCCTTCATACACACCGGCCCTTTGCGGATAAGATTGGCCACCCCTGATCTAAGTATTTATTCTGGTTCCCGCCTGAGGTGAGATGATAGCATTGTGCCCTGGGTGGACAGTATTGCATTTTTGTATCGAGAATGATGGAATTAGCCCTTATTTGTTATTAAATGCCTGTCTCAGGGGAACACAGTGCAGTCCATTGTGCCTCACTCTTAGGCTCCCCCTATGAACATAAATGTGCCTGGTGCCGGATGCGATCCGAGCATGTGCTGTGGAGATTGCATCCAGTGTCCAGTGCAGGACTTGCCAGTAACTTCCTGCGGTTTTTTTAGGGAAGTGTGTGTGTGTAACTTAAGGGATAGCTATGAGGTATTGTCACTTGGGCTACTGAAATGACAAGCCACAGTCAAGACCCTTGCAGCTGCTGTGTCCCTCTAGGTGCACTCTTAGAAAGTTCATCCAACTTGCGTCATTCACTTCTTGAATGTCAAATAGGATAATTGCACGGTATTTGCTACTACCAGGAAAAATGCAGGAAAACTGACACCCCCCCATTCACTTCTTCAATTTGATACAAAAGAAATATAACCGCAGGGGAGACCAGGGCCGATCGTTGGACTTTTTTTTCATTTTTATCAAATGTAGAAAAAAGACACAATGGTAAAAAAAAAAACAATTTTTCATTTCGAAGTAAAGTTGTTAAACATCAGCAGTGTTTGGGGGACACTTACAGTTACACAGAGTTACACAGAGAGAGTGCTGTTTGTTTAGAACAACTGACCCTGTTGCACAATTGTTCCTGGTCTCCCTATGATGTGAAGTATGAGCCCTTCTTTCATACGATAGCTTTGTGTCGGAACATGGTACTGTTATCATCTATCAGCACAAGCTACAGGAAATTGTTCTGTAGTATACTGGAGTAGAAGTTCTGTGAAGAACTTCTCCTCTGTAAGAGTATGGAATGGAGTACTGTGGGAGCATGGCAAAAAAGTAGTGATGTTATGCAGGAGTATGAGACCTAACAATGATGGTGTGGTGGTATTCTACAGCAGTACTGGATGGAGTAGGAGTAAGGATACATTACTGCTGTTTCTATTGCATTCTTCTAGAAGAGTGCTCAGGGCTACTATGGAATAGTTGTAATAAATGAACTATTTGCATAGTAATTTTCTTCCTGTTTACCTGGCACACTACGTTTCTGTCCTTGGTGCTGGGCTGTGATTGAATTCATTGGCTCTATATTGTACTGAAAGGCATGCCTGTGACAGGTGCCGTTTCTAAAACACTTTTGTGATACTGAGCCGTTAACGATTTGTAGCTGATCATAGTAATCGTTGCTTCTTTTAAGTAGGTACTGTGGCATGCTGGGGAAAAAGGATAGAGCTAAACCAAAGCCATGGTGATGTCCTTCAGCTGATTTTGGGCGTGTGACTGCTCTGCCTGCTGGTTTGCATGGGACCACACTGCATTCAAATGCCATGCTTTTGGTGATGAGTGTAAACTGCTCTGCAGTAGCATTTTGCGTGTGGTTCAGCCTCACCCTGAAACAGAGAAAACTAATCCATCTATTTTGTACTAATTTAGAATTATCCAAATATCTATTATTAATATCACTTGGAAGTCAGCCCACGTCACTGCACCGTCCCAAAAGGACCAGCCACCCCATAAGGTAATTTAGGCTATCAAGATGACAAAACATTTGCATTTTGCATTCAAGTTTTTGGCTTTATTGAATGCCGTCTTTCAGATTCCAAAGGGGTTTACATTGTTCAGATATAGCCCGCTAGAATTAAGGTTTACTTTGGAAATGCCCACAGACACAACAATGCAACAAAATGTCTGTAGAAAACTTCATTAAAAATCACACATTTTGTTCGCGGTACAGTGACCAAAACTCTCTTGATGGAGGCCAACTGAACCTGATGCCTGAATATAGCTGCTTTCATCTGACAGGCCAGTTAAGACATGATAATTCCTGTAATAACACTTAGGAAGAAAGGCTTGGATTTGTGGCCCACACACACAAACTGCTGCTGCTGTATCTCCCTCAAATGATCTGTGTCATTGACTGTGACAATGGCAGACTTGCTGGTGGGTTTGTTCCAGCAAGACTGACATAAACATGCGTGAGCTGGTTCTCCTGGGATGGTGTAGTCCTCCAGCCTGTAATCAAAGTGCAGTGCAGATGGGGAGCCTAAAAGTGGAGACTCTGCACAGCTCGACACCCTCAGGCCTCGACTCCCCAAAGGTTTACCATCATGCATCTGTCATCTTTTCACTAGCTCCCATCTTTCTTAATGTTGCAGGAGACTGATGCATGATGGAGTGCCAAACACTGGCCAAGACCTACTTTCAGTTAAGGCCCGCTTGTGCCAAGACCTATTTTTGTATTGCACCCCAGCCTCGAACATGTAGCAAAAAGAGTTACTGACTCCAAAAGTCTTCTCTTTGATTTAAACTGGGCTAATGTTGTATGTTAAATACCTTAGTAACAAATGTTCTATCATGGCCCTATCAAAGGATATGAAACAGAAAGAAACAACATGCATATTTTTTTTAAATTATAGTTATTCTTATAATGGTGCTGGTGGCTGTAATGTGTAAACTATTTACGTACCTGCATATTTGCTCCACTGTTTTTGAGATGCTTACATAAGATAATGCGGTATCTGTTAACAAGAGCTAACAAAGTCGTAATTTTCTATCACATTTACTGTGTTTTTCTCACCTGTAGTTAGATGAAAAATGACACCCTGTGTTTGGTGAAACAAAGGAGTGGATAGGTTATTAAATAGGCATTTTTCTGATCTTAATGGGTCAGCACCTTTGGACTTTGGAGTGTAAATGATAAAAACAAACTTCACCGTTTTAATACAACCACATTCACTTCGCTTGCCCATATACCCTACTGACTTTCGTAGTCTGTTAAATCACATGCAAATAAATTATCCATTACCAGAAGACGGCTATTGTTTTCTACAGTGACTTTGAGTGACTATAAATGTATTTACAGTCACTGAAATGCAGTTGACAACATGTTTTTTGTTCAGCACACTATTCTCTGTAAACTCTACACACTGTAGTGTGTGAAATTTTCAGCCATATTCATACCTGTCTTGAGTAGGCATTTGCATTAGCAACCCATTAAACTGGCATAATAAATCGTGCAGGGGTGGCACAGTTGTTAGCACTGTTGCCTGACACCTCTGCCTGATGTTTCCTAGATGCATGTTTATGGAGTTTGCATGTTCTCCTCGTGTCAGTAGGGGGTTTCTTCCAGGTTCTCCAGTTGGAAAAAAATGCTAAGGTGTTTTTAACTCAATTTTATAAAAATCCATGAATGCAATAAAGAAACTAAAAATGCCAAAAGTCTGGTTACTTATGGTTTTGTTTGGTTACTTGTGGTTAAGGTTAGTTAGAGCTTGGTAGAATTTTACCCATAAAAATGAAAGGATGGTCCCCACAAAGACATGAATATAAACGTGTATGTGTGTGTAACCCTGCATAGGGCAAGCAGGTACAGGAAATGGATGGATGGACGGAGGGATGGAAAAATCTGTGATTGTGCTAATGAAGTAGTTTTCCTCATTTACTGATCTGGGGTGAGTTTCTCGAAGACTTCTTAACGCTACGTCGTTCGTTAGTTCGTTCAGATCTTTTAACACAGAACTTACAAACGACGTAAGAAGGTGTTAAGAAGGCTTTGGGAAACTCACCCCTGTTTTCTTATGTAAACATGTTACTCTGAGTAAAACATGGGGGGATTGAAAAATTTAAGTTCTCTGTATGAACAACAGAAGTTGCCTTCTAATCTCCTTCTAGATAGTCAAGAAATTCGCTGGATGCCGACATAGCATAGGAAATGCCTGGAATCAGTTTCTATCACTACCGATTCCACCTGTCTTCTCTTGAGGCTGATTAGAGGGGAGTGATTATCTCTGCTGTTCTCTGCAACATTTCTAGACTTAGTCTAGGTCACCACTTACCTAACAACACTACTGGTGCTATGGTGTCATCCCCCAGACCCCTACCCACACTCTAACCACTCCTATGTGTGTTCCATAGGCTGGTGGACGACCGCTGTGTGGTGGAACCCGCCGCTGGAGACCTGGACAACCCTCCGAAGAAGTTCAGAGGTCAAATAATCGCGAACCCTTTTTGAGAGTCTTGCAGTTTTTTAAATGGGGAATTTGTTCTCATTAAATATATAACAAGTCCTTTACATGTCTGCTCTTTATTCCTGTTTTTCTTGCAAAAAATGTTATTTATACTGCATATACAGTCGCTTATTGGAGAGTAACCACTATCCTGTTACGCCTTTGGCTTATAGAAAACATACATTTCGGCTCATGTGATAGGAGAGTCCTTAGTACAATAGCCGTGCTGAATGTTGGCTTTACAGCACAAACATTTTCTGCTTGTCTGTCATCAAATTCAGTGAACCAGCAGTACCAGCTAATTCTTGGTACTGATAAGAAAACATTTCATATTTATCAAGGACTAACTTGAACATCTATCGGAATGTATGACTGTTTGTTCTCCAGGACTCATAAACTGCATGTGGTTAGTATGCGTGTCAGTGGGGGGGGGGGGGGCAGAAGTACTTAAATGTGGCAACAGAGACAAGGACAGGTAGAGTCAATATTGAATATTGTCTCAGGCTAGTACAGTCTAAGAGGGTTTGTTGTGTATATGTTTCAGCCATAGTTTTACAACTGTGTCAAGTTATGTTGCCAAACAAATGAAGTTAAGGGTGGGACTGGGACTGGGCCTGGGACCGGTCAGTAGTGCTGCTACGTCCTTATTTTAGGTCACATTAGCCAAATGGCTAGTACCCATGGTTCTGAAGATTCACATGGTTCACATATTGTGTCTGTTGTTATTTTTGCTGAGCTGTAGAATTATTCTTGCTTCAACTATTGTTTGACTCCATCACCATACCAAATAGCAGTATTTTATTGTGCTTTATGCTTGACAAACTGGTTTTGTGTTGGTGAGGAATACTGTGTGGTAATGAAAATTACGGTAAAACCCTTTTAATGCAAATCATATGCAAACTTTTTTGAGCATTCAATCATTAGGCAATTTTTGTAATCCCCTTAAAAGAAAATTCATATGACAAAGTAAAGTGTTTGATTTGGAATTGTTCCTATCTTTAATTACAGTAGAAAACCTGGGGACCCACTGTACATGTGTGTATGTGAGTGTGTGGCATTTTTGGATCAGCATGTGCTTCTCAACCAGGGGAAGGTTCACATGAAATGTTGGTTAGTGGTACTTAGCTTCTTCCCTTTTCTGAGAATCTGGTCTCAAAAACTCTATCCTACCACATTGCATTATACACACTTACTGTATATGCGTATAAATGCCAGACAAGAGCAGCTGTCTACTACTGCTTTGTTACAGTGGTCTATGGCTTAACTCATTGCCCTGACCCTTCGCCTTATGCACTAATTGTCTCCTCCATGCTATGGCCCCTTCCCTCCTTTTGTCCAAGATTCCCATGACTCTACCCCTTCCTATGACTCACTTCTGCCACTTCTGCCACTTTGCCTCGAAAGCTATTGTCCTTTGCAAGCTACCGTTGCTTCCCATCAAACTCACTTGCTACACCAGATAGTACATCTGAATCCCTTCCAGTTGTGCCTTAATTATTCCAGATTTTTTTTGACTCTGGCCCCACCTCTGTGCTTCTCCTCAGATTGCCTCTTTAAGGTCTTCCCCATGAACCGCTACTCTGCTCAGAAGCAGTTCTGGAAAGCCAAGCAGGCAAAACATGAGAAAGATAAAATCGCTGATGTCGTGCTGCTCCAAAAGCTGCAGGTGAGAGGCACACGCTACTTGGTGGTCACATGATTGTGTTGTATTTCCATCCAGTCTATTTTCTAATGATAAGGTTCTTATACCACAGAAGCCTGAAAGGTATGAATTTCAGCAACTTTCAAAACAATAAAATCTGAATCAGATTTTGAAAAGTCTCATTTCAGGTGGGAAAGATTATGACTGAGGAACCTAGGTATCGTGTCTAAAATGTGAAATGTATGCCCTGAATAGTATTGCAGAGATCTCCAATCTTTAAGAGTTTCATTCTCATGAATTGGTTGTTCTGTAAACTAAAAATAATACTTGTACTAGTGGTGGGAAAAAATATTGATTTTATGATTAATTGTGATCCTGCTTTTGAGGATTTGATACTGATTCACAAAACCCAAGATATGCCCTAAACAATACCTGTATAGCTATATTCCTCAAATAAAACGATTTTGGCATACAAAGCCTTTGGCCTTTCTTTAGGGGTTTTCACAATTTGTTTCCAGTGACTATGCATTTCTGTTCTATTCAGAGCTTTTTAAACATCTCTCTAAATATGGAAAGCTGCTATATAGTATTTTATATTATTCCTTATTCCTACCGGATTGATATCAAATTATAATTGAATTGAGAATCATTAGCTTGCAAATTGGAATTGAATTGAATTGGGGCATCTCTGCCAATACCCAGCTCTAACTTACAGTCTTTAGAATGCTCTGTGAGACTGCAGTTCTGTGATGTAAGTTGTCAGTAAAATCTCAGCTGAGTGTTTGTCTGATCAGGCGTGTGTGGCTGCTTGCCTGCCTGCGCCTGCCTTGTGTTAGCAGTTCTGATGCATTTGTGTCACACAGCATGCGGCAAACCTGGAACAGAAGCAGAATGAGACAGAGAACAAGAAGGTTCATGGGGATGTGGTGAAGTACGGCAGCGTCATCCAGGTAGACCATGCCCGCAATGCCTTACTTTTGCCATCTTACCATGCCCGCCTTTGCCAAGTTGTTAACTCACGTGCTCACGTGTTGAAAGCAGTGACATGTTACTGGCTGAAACCCGAAGCCATCAGGCCCCATGCACAGAGCTAAGTGAGGGGAGAGGAGGCAGAGTTCGGTTCCCATGGCATCAACCCTGTAATTTGCCTGAGTCGTGGCCCTGTCTGCCTGCATTCCTCTATGATGGGGTATCTCTTTCCACAGGAAGGCAGAGATGCAAGTGACACGCTTCATTCATATCATATCTTCATGGGGACTGTCCATTCGGTTCTATTGGCATAACTAGGGTTGGACGATTTGGATTAAAAATCATATTCCGATATTTTTTAGCTGACCAGTGATATACGATATATATCTTGATATTTTTTCCCCACAAGTAATAGCAAAAAGACAGTATCAAGTTAGAGCCAAATGACCCCAAAGTCACCCAGGCACTTTTATTAATAGACAGCTGTAGATGTGCATGAAAAAATGTCTATATTGTTATAAATGATATTGTCTCATTCTATATCTTGTATGAAAATATGTTGATATATCTTAAAAACTCGATATATCGCCCATTTTCTATACCTGCCTGTCCTGTTCAGGGTAGGGGGGTCCAGAGCCTATCCAGAGGCTACAGGCACAACCCAGGATGGGACACCAACCCATTGCTGGGCACCTCAACCAGAAATAACCAAACAACATTTTTCTTTTTTTTTATTGCAGTCATAGATTTTTATGAAATTGAGTTTTTCCGGGACAATCATAATCATTTTCATCTTTGCTACCACTATGACTCTTTTTTTGCCTTATAAATACCCGAGCTTTTATTACAACAAAATCACATTGCGATGTTTGAAAATTTTATATGCGGCCCTAGTATATTACACAAAATATTTTTAATTTCTTATTTTACCATCCTGATCTTGTATCTGTTCTTCCGACCAGATTGCAATTAAAACTCGGATCTGTTAATTTCTTCATATATTATTATTACTTTTATCTTTTTTTACTTTATCGCTGTCTTCTGAGTTCACGCCTTTTATATTACATTTCAGAGGCAGGCTATTTGCATAACCAGTCCACAAAGAAAGCGTTTCAAGTCCCACCCCAAAGTACCAAAAAAATACCCTGGGTGATTTGGCGGTTTTGGTATAGGAAGCTCACAGATGCCACAATTTACTGTTTGGGTATTGGAATTTGGAAAAGAAATACAATAAATATTCTGATCCCCGATAGGATCGAAGCATTTTGGTCGGTATAGTGGGTAATTTATTTGAGAGATGCTGAGTGTGGTTCAGAATTAAACGAGATGGGACAGTGAATGGGATAGGAATTAAGAATGATAGTGAGTATGAGGTATCCCAGAGATTTTCACTCCAATGTTGTCAGCAACCACAGAATAGTGCCTCACTAGCAAATATGAGATCAGCAAGGTTAATACAGTAATAGTAGATACTTTAGTTGATCCCCATGGTGAAATTCTCTTTACGCCTCCCCTAACTTGATCTCCATAGGTGAGAGCAAGCTGGCGATGAAGGGCAGTCGTCTGTTGCGGCACCCAGGGAGCTGGGGGTTAATGGCCTTGCTCAAGGGCCCACAGACATGCCAACCAATATGAACCAGTACAATTTGAGAAGGTGCCAAGGTGGGGAGGTTATAGAACTGATATAGTCGCATATTTTAGTTCTGAAGTGCTCACTGAGGTCCATTCTGATGAACACATAGATCAACACAGAATGCAAAGACAATGAACATTTACCCCACCTAGTCCCCTATGTTTCGTGTGACAGGCTCCTGGCTATCTATGACATTACACTGGATAGATGGTAAAGGATGATACTATGAAGGAAGTTGTGCAAACCAGGATATGTTTCACCATGCTTGCCATAAATGTGTAAGACAAACATATCAGGGTCAGATAGTACTGAGGTCAGCCTGTCTGAAGCCTGAATGGGATGGTGAGAAGGAATTCCCGTGCCCTTACAATACTTCTGCCTCTGAGAGATTTTCCTTACAGTATGTGTGCCTAATTAACACTGGTGTACTCAAGATTCCCTGTGTGTGAACAATTAAGTCAGGTCTTTGGAGCAGAGCAAACAAAATTGAAACTGTGATAGTAATTAAGATTGTGAGTGCCTGTGAGTTTCTGTCAGAGCCTTTTTGAGATTCTAATTAATGCTGCACTTCTGTGAAGGCTTGAGCAGTTGTGTTTCTTTGTACATGTAAATAGGGTTGTTAAAATTTGTATGACTGTAATTGAAGCGTTGGTTCTGTTTGCATCTGCTGTAAGGCTGTGGGTCTTTCTGACACCTGAGCCCAGCCAGTTCTCTAGACCCCAGGAGAAGGGGGATAAGCTCGCTATCACCTTGTTGTTGCACTTTTGCTGTAAACTAGGGCAATAATCTGTGAACCTGGTATAAGGTTGCAACTGTGCGATCCTAGCCTTAGAAGACGTTATTTTTCAATATTTGTCCTGTCGTCTTATCTAAAGACAAACTGCAGGCTTCCTGGAGATTGGTGGAGCTCGAGAGAGACGGTAGGAGGCAGTTGTTGTCCTTTGACTGTGGTGAACATAGTACTCCACTTGTGCCTGTAAGGGTTTGGGTCCGAGGAGTGAAGGAAGTTTGATTGCTGTCCAGAAAGTAAAGGCTGTGGATGCAGGCCAATGTTCTTCTATAGGAGGAAGACGTGATTTCAGCTGCTGAACCTTCCTTGGACTGTTTGGCAAAAAATTTATAGATTAGATTAAATAAACTTTATTGTTGAACTGCATGCTTTCATGAACAGTTGGTGCCTGTTCTGATAAACTGTCCCGAGCCGAAGACAAGCTGACAGAGATGACACATCCTTCACTGCTGGAGTCCAGTCACTTTTAGGACCCTATCAAGTGCTCATTGCTGTTGTTCACTGAGCAGTCAAAAGTCCAATAGCACAATGTGTATGGTGGCAGTCAATGACACAACTCAAACCAGAGACTGAGGGCTGACCATTTGCCCTGGAGTTTGGTACATTTGCGCACTTTTCACATATTACCTGGTATTGCCCCTACACCTGTAGCATCTGATAGGTCATACGGTGACATAGATGCCTACCTGTGAAGCAAAGGTTCTCACCTGGCGCTCATACAGTAGGTAACAATGGAGTTACATGTATGTACCATTCCAGGAGTTGTCGTGGAAATTATGTTCTCTGTTGTCTTCACCTTGATGGCAGCTCCTGCACATGAAGAGTAACAAGTACCTCACTGTGAACAAGCGGCTTCCAGCCCTGCTGGAGAAGAATGCCATGCGCGTTACACTAGACAGCACCGGTAACGAGGGCTCCTGGCTCTTCATACAGCCCTTCTGGAAGCTGCGGGCCAATGGGGACAATGTAAGTGAAGGGACACATACATTAATGCACAGCTGTTATCATTTGTATCAATGTCAAGCAGTGTGCGAAATACCCGTCAATATTCGG
>JAODLD010000113.1:9544637-9571195 GCA_026781065.1 Mormyrops boulengeri
CTCCTCTTCACCCCCCCCCGCCCCCCCCCCCCCCCCCCCCCCCCCCCGCCGCGGGGGGGGGCGCCCCCCCCCCCCATCTCCCTATTGTTGTGCAATACCGATCTCGAGACCCCCTTAAAATTTTGACCCCAGACCCCCCCCTGTATTTCGCACACTGATGTCAAGTCTTCCTGTTCCACCCAAACTATGATCTGTAACTATTTTAGATGATAAAAACGTTTTGAGACACTTGTTTTCAGGATAGAATGAAATAATTTCACTTGTTTGGTTTGTGAAGACATTCATACATTCATCCAATACCCTTTTTGTAGGAATTTTTATTCATGTAGGAAGAATTTCTTATACGTGTGCATGTATGATTGAAATATGCTTGACAATGTGTGATTATGTGCGATTATGTATTTGCTGCCCCCTGCAGGTGGTGGTTGGAGACAAGGTCATTCTAAACCCAGTGAATGCAGGACAGCCACTCCATGCCAGCAATTATGAGCTGCCTGACCATGCGGGCTGCAGGGAGGTGAGGGTACTCAGTGATGGGAGATCTCTACCCTTGAGCTTCCATCAATGCAGCTTCTGCCATTATCACAGCTACTTCTACCTTCAAGCCAACTGTACATTGAGTCATTTACTAAGCTGCAGGTCATTGGTCTGTAGTATGTTTTTTATATAGAACCACTGATTTCTTCCTGACCTCGGACTACTCATTATTAATTCTAGAAAAATGCACTTGGTTATATAGTGGTACCTCGACCCACGAACAGTCCTGTTCATGAACAAATCGTGTTACGAACCAGATGTTCAAAATATTTTTGTACCGGTTCGCGAACCGTGTTTCAGGCTGCGAACACAAACATCCCCCAAAAGGGTCCATTGAAAGCGCCCCAAAGAACCACCCGAAACACGAAGAAGTGTACATTATGCCCAAGAACGGTTGTGGAATGTATAAAATACTTCTTTTAGATGTGTGTCTTTACTATATCTCTTCAGAGGTCGAATATCTGAAAAAGAAAACAATAGAGAGATAGAACATTCTGTTATAGCGGTACCTTTCAATGATTGATAAACATGATTGTGATGGTTTTTAACAGTCACATATCTATACATAAAATTACAGTACTTCATTAATAACAAATTATTAAGTACCTCCTATTTAAGTGTAATATTCTGCATTTACACATAGTGGCAACTGTGTATTGTTTGTTTACAGTACAAACAAAGAAGTTCATCACCATGCAACGCGTGGCATCACGAAATGTACATAAAAATTTTAGGTATATGAAAATAATGTACAGCATAATAAAAAAAAATCACATTTTCGAAATTACTGTATTGTTTTTGACTGTTACTCAGTCTTTTAATGTTAATTGCTGTGGGGATATTTTGTGTTTCTTTTCTGTGTTTTGGTGTCTTTCGAGTGACCAGCCCGCCAAGAAGCGTAGGCTCAGTTTTGTATTGGTCCGCCTTCCGTAAATGCATTATTTGAACGAATCATTTGTATTTACATTATTTTAAATAGGAAAAATCTTTTCAGGTTGCGAAATTTTCAGGTCACGAGTCCTTGAACGAATTAAGTTCGTGAGCCGAGGTACCACTGTATTTATTTAAGTCTGCTGGAACTTCAGCGCATCCTTCTTCCATAACTATGCATGTGGGACATGGTCATGATGAGCCTGCAGTTTGTCCCAGGAAGTGCAGGGCACAAGGCAAGGGGCACCAGAGATGGATTGCCAGTCTATCATGATTTAGAGACACCAGTTCACCTAATCTGCAGCTAAATACAAAGCCAGCACTGCCGCTGTCTCTTAATTCATTTGCATTATTGTTTTAGATGCTAGTTAAGGTCCTGTACTGGTTTGATGAGCTGCAGAAATGATAGAATTGATATGTGCACATTCAGTGTCATTTGACAGGAAATAGCATGTTGTATATATTATGTAAAAAAAAAATTGCTATACTGTATTTAAGCACATCCATCAAGCATGTACTTAAAATGGGAATTAGGTCAAATCTTTATGAAAGGTAAATGAAGTTCATGAAATCGAATTTAGAAGTATTAATGAACTTTTCCTAAATGCCACAAATCATGTCATTAGGTGACCTGTTAACTAACAAAGTGGTCACGTTCTGAACTACATAATCAGTCAGTGTGCATTTGTGTCTCCCTCTGCAGGTCAACTCTGTGAACAGCAACACTAGCTGGAAGATCAACTTGTTTATGATGTTCAGCGATCATAAGGATGAGGTCCTAAAAGGGGTGGGTTTTCTTCATCATCACCATCATCATCATCAGTGAGAGCAAAAGCGGTTAAACCCTTGTGTCTGCCGTCAGGGCGACGTGGTGCGACTGTTTCACGCAGAGCAGGAGAAGTTTCTGACATGCGATGAGTACAAGTCCAAGCTGCACGTCTTCCTTAGAACAACACTGCGGCAATCTGCGACCTCTGCTACCAGCTCCAATGCATTGTGGGAAGTGGAGGTTTGTATGAGCACTTGATGTGTAATGGATTATACCTGTATGCCAGTTTTATATGTGTTTTCAACTGTTTCATTACCTTTAAGTTGTTCATGATATTGATCAGATGGTTTCCTTTGTCTTTCAGGTCGTGCACCATGACCCATGTCGTGGTGGGGCTGGTCACTGGAATAGCTTGTACCGCTTCAAGCATTTGGCTACAGGAAGCTACTTGGCTGCTGAGGTATGTCCAGCCAATGCAACAGGGACTTTTAGGCTCAAATTAGCTCCCACATGTTTGAAATGGTCAGACACCAAATATGTATGGTGCATTTTTCTGTGCTGGTTTCCGTGGTGGAGAGATGACTTCAAAGAGGTCCCGTAACAGGAGGGATTAATTTCAGTTCATTTATGTTCCTGTCCAAATCCCACTGTGCTCTAACACATTTAAGACATTAGCAGATCTTTAACCTTCATGATCACTCATGTAACATATTTAACCTTATAACTTAAGTCATGGCTACAGGATACACGTCATATACAGTAACAATGAGAAGATGTGTGTTATTTTTCTAGGAAAACCCAGGTTATAAAGGAGACAACACTGAGGGCCAGACTGTTGTGAGTAAATTAACTGAGCTTTTTTGTTGTATCCATTGCCTGTCCTGAGCAGACATCAGAGCGGTTAGCAGCCCTTGAATGAGTTTCTGTAGTGGAGCTTGTGCCATGGCCGTGCTCCTCCCAATGACTCCACCTGGCTGAGCAGCTGGTGTTTGTTTTCCTATCATCCTTTTTGTTTTAAATCCCTTTGCAGTCCATGATGGTTTGTGACATTTACAGCACTGCTTCACAATAGGAACCACTGGGACCAGAGACAGCCTTCAGCCAGGCCATTTCGATATCTAACACTTCTTAGTGATTAGCCCACGGAACAGGCTTGACTAGATTACATTTAATTTGGTTAAAACAGCTAAATATAGCTTTGGTTTATTGGTGTCTGATTTTGACATTTTTTTGACATCACCACATTGAGATGGGTTCTAAAGAACTTAATCTTCCACCCATGCTAGATCTAATATTATTATTTTGTCTTTTGACTTGTGCTGGATTTTATTTGTAAAGCGAAAAACAAACAAATGCTTCTTGGTTCAGCCTCATTGTGATGTGATACACCATGTTGCTTTAGTCTGCAGTGGAAAAATCACAAATGTTAAATACCCAGATGGGGGTGCAATAGGTAGAATAGGTTTAAAACTTACACCACTCAAAGTAAACATAGGCTAAAAGATTAATGGACAGTTATCAGTGCTACATCTTTTTTAGATTAAACACTGTGTGTTAGCCTAGGCCCATTTCATCAATGGCTGGATAAGCCTTGTACATTAAGTTGTAGCTCCAACCTGTTACAACTTGAATAATATAAATGTTAATGGCAATTAAAATAATACTGTTCCCAGCAGAGTTAAACACATAACATTTATCAGTATTATTATTGGTCATTGCTTTGCTTAACAGATTAAAATTTAAATGATCATGCTATGCTTTTGTTTCCATTTTGTGATGTCATTCCATTCAACATAAAATGGTCAAACTTCATCCCACCTAAACCTGGCAGTATGAATTGCCTTTTTGCGACATGGCAGTATAGTTTGCGAAAAAGGTATGACAAGAGATTATTTGGATGAAACGTGATGGGAAATTATGTGGGTTGCATGATAGAAAGTTAATCTAAATGACATGGTACCAGAAGATAAAGGTAAGAATCTCAGATTTAAGTGTGAGTGTGGCATTGTGGGAAGGGGAGTGAGTGTGGCATGATGGGAAGGGGAGTGAGTCTGGCATGATGGGAAGGTGTTTTTTGCATATTGAGAAGGCATGCGTTAGTGATGTGAAGATGTGCTTATGCTATCCCTGCCTTTTCAGATGGACACTGGGCGCAGCAGCAAGAGGAACCTCGGGGAGAAGGTGAAGTACAAGCTAGTGGCAGTGGCCCATGGGAATGACATTGCGTCACTCTTTGAGCTGGACCCTACTACCTTACAGAAAACTGACTCCTTCGTCCCCAGGTAGATGTTGCGAGAGAAATCTTGGCAATAAATAGGACGGCTCAGTGGCCTACGCCTTTGATCGGAAGACCACCAGTTTAGGCCTTGACAGAACAGTCACATGTGCGTGGGCCCCTGAGCAAGGCTCCAGGGGTATTACACACTAGCTGACCCTGTGCTGTGACCCCCAAGCTTGCTCTCACCTGCGTGTGTGTCTGTGTGTCTCATGGAGAGCAAGATGGGGCAGGCGAAGAGATGTATTCCAGTGAACCTATACTTGTACTTGTGCAAATGGCAAGTAAAGGTTCATATCATTTTGATAATAATACTGTATTCTAACCACTTCAAATTTGTAAGGGTTAGGGGCAGCAGATCCCCATGCATGTGTTAATTCATGAATAATGCTTGGGCACTAACCTTAACCCATAACAGTTTGCTAGCCTGAATGGTAGTATACAACATCTATTTACAACCAATGTCTAAACAAACAGTACTGTACTGTACACTTTGCATGTCAAATTACTTTGCTATTTCCTATATAGATCTTTTCATATAATATACAAACCATCTAAATTATGCCCCTGTGTGTACAAAGTTACTACTGTGTGCACTGGGAGTACTACGTTTTGGACACATTATTAACAATGCAAAATTAACAGCACTGAAAATTAAAAAAGTTATTGCAAGAAACTCGAGATTCCATGGTCACAAAAACATCACATGAGTGAGACTGGTTTCCGAGATGCGTGTACTGAGGCCAAGTCTTTTAATATTAATGCCTAAGTATGCACTTACACTAACAAATATTATGTATTACTAATATTTATATATTATACGATTTTAGTCTTAGTTTCTGTGATCTTTCGGCAAGGTCCAAAAGTATTACCATTTGATTGTTCATATTCAGGTTCGTGAAAACTAAAACCGCCAATGTCAAATGCGCAAATGTAAAGGGGTTACTGTATATTTCATATATGGCCGGCACAATGAAGCTGAGGGTTGCACTGTTGCTAAGGCATAGTGAAGGCTGAGGTACACACAGACTGCCAGGATGCTGACTGCTACTCTGTCCTCTGTCACATTCTATAGGAATTCATATGTGCGTCTGCGTCACCTCTGCACCAACACCTGGATACAGAGCACCAACGTACCCATCGACTACACGGAAGAAAGACCTATCCGACTGATGGTGGGACCTGCCTCTTCTTACTCTGACTTTATTATCTTCCTCACTGCTGCTGTCTGACTCCACCTTTATACATTTGATTTCTCTGCTGTCTTCCACAACACTTCTGTGATTCTACAAGTATATTTCTTTTCTCCCTGTTGCCTTCGCCTGAAGACCAGGCATAAGATGAAGAAGAGTTTTTAATTTCACTCTGCCAAAAATCACTTGGAACACACCTGGGTTAAGCCAAAATGAAATAGTTTGCAATGTATTTTTATGAAAATTACATTCAGCTGAAACTCTGTGGTTTTCACCATTGAATCTCTGACTTCTTGCTCCCAACCAGCTGGGTACCTGCCCCACAAAAGAGGACAAAGAGGCATTTGCCATTGTCTCTGTACCGGTGATGGAGATCCGTGACCTGGACTTCGCAAATGATGCTAGTGTAATGTTGAGCAAAATGGTGGATCAGTTCAACAATGGTTTCATCAGTCAAAATGACAGAAGGTTATTGAATTGATATTTCTACATATCCCTCTTTCCTGCTTGGATGAGTGTTTAATACCAGGCAAAACAACAATGCTACAAACAGACAGCTAGCTATTAAAAACAGAATCACAGGTAGCAGTGGTCAGAGAGTGATTGCATTCCATATTCTGTCTTGAGTCAGACATAGTGTAGATCCCCTTTACCCCATAGTCTAAGCAGAGAAGTAGGAGAAGGGGCAAATGGATAGAGTTAATACACAGGAAAAATATAACAGTTAAAGATACCAATATAGCAGTTGTTTTAGGAAGGAAAATTAAGGTATCAATACAAAAGTGGGTCTTCAGATTTTAATCCATTCATAAATTTAGGTGCCTTATGACTAGAATCATTACTGCTAACTGGTATGTTATTCATTTAGGGAAATTCCAGAAAAAATCTGTGAGAATTAATTACAAATTTATTTTCAGTAAAATATCACCAAGAGTGTCAGTTTAGTTACACTGGTCTTTCTCTCCACTGGTGACAGGTTTGCCATCAAACTGCTAGAGGACCTGGTGTTTTTCGTGGTGGACTTGACCAACAGTGGTCAGCCCGTGCTGGATGTGACCATGACCAAGCCCAACCGCGAAAGGCAGAAGCTCATGCGTGAGCAGAATATTCTTAAACAGGTGAGATCAAGACCTATGGTTTGAATCATGTGACCCAAAAGATTTAGCGCAAAAAAAAAAAGTTTGTGAACCCCTTGGAGTTATTTGGATTTCTGTATGTAAGGCTCCTAAAATGTGATCTGAACTTCATCTGAGTTATAAGAAACTAGCTAAGGAAAGTCTCACACAACAAACACACACTGCAGTTTCTTTATTGAATAAATTGTGTAAACAATCAGGATAATTGGTGGAATCATTCTGGGAATTCAGGGGATCCTGTGCTAACTGCAAAGTGTGGACGGCCAGGTTAGAGCTTTCTGCATGAAGGCTGCTCCCCTGGGAAATGCTGCTGGGACAAATGAAGCTATACTTTTTAATGATGTGTGCTTAGTGAGCCAGAAGTGCTCTCAGCCGTCCTACTTGTCCACTCTGGTCTCTCTGTTTGGTCTTGGAAGCATTTTCTGTAGCCATTTTCTTTCTGGCTGCTATTCCTGATACTCAACCTCCCTGTCTTGACTTACAAAGAGGGAGAGGACACCAAGACTGCTTTGGTTCCCACTTATGTTGTTCAGTAGGTGCTTCTTTCCAAAGTCATATGAGTCATACATATATATTTTTACCAATACTAGTCATTAATCTGAGTTAATATTAAATCCCATGTAATATTGACCCTACTATTGTTATCCCCCCTGTATATATATTTCCTATAACTACTCTATAGGTGTTTGGCCTTCTGAAAGCCCCATTCAAAAAGAAGGGTGAGGAGGGACCATTGCTACGCCTAGATGAGCTATCGGACCAGAAGAACGTCCCCTACCAATACATGCTCCGCCTCTGCTACCGGGTGCTGCGCCACTCGCAAGAGGACTATCGCAAGAACCAGGTGTGACTACAGCCAGGGGGATGGTCTGTATAAATATGCCAGCCAGTGTCAGAGCTCTCTGTGTTTCTGAGGCTAATAGAAGTGATTGAGTCTGGCTGACAATGGAATACCTGTATTTGCATCCCCTGTTAATGATAGGCTCCTCCATGCCTCCCAAGACCAGTGATTGGGTTGTATTGCATAACAGTAACACTTTTGTAATGACTCCAGTGAGGTAATAAAGTTTAAGCACGTCCATCGCTGGTGTCTCCAACAGGAGCACATAGCCAAACAGTTTGGGGTGATGCAGGCTCAGATTGGCTATGACATACTGGCTGAGGACACCATCACAGCACTACTGCACAACAATCGCAAGCTGCTTGAGAAGCACATCACCAAGACAGAAGTGGAGACATTTGTCAGCCTGGTGCGGCGTAATCGGGAGCCCAGGTGAGGCTGGTTGGGCATGGAGCTTCTCCGCTAGTGCTGGTAATAAAAAAATCATTTTCTGTGGACCCACTGTGTGGTGTTGATGTTAGTAATACAGTGTTTTTTAACTTGGGGGGCTGCTGTGAATGTGTCGATGGTACACTGTTGAGATCCATTGAGAGAGACTGGTGCGTGTGACAGACAGAGTGGCGTGAAGGGAGAAACCTGGTGCTACTTTATAAGAGTTGGTGATAGGTAACTTTTACCTAAAGGTTCTTGGACTATCTGTCAGACCTGTGTGTCTCCAACAATGTGGCCATACCTGTGACTCAGGAGCTCATCTGTAAGTGTGTTTTGGATCCGAAGAACCAAGACATTCTTATCAAGACTGAGTGAGTAGATAACAGCCAATATCAGAGTACTTTTCTGCAAATTATGTTTGTTTTATCAGAATAAGCAACTGGAATTTGTAATTTATTTAAAGCTGAATGAGAAGCTAGCAGTAAGTCTGTAATTCCAGCTTTGCATGATAACATGACACTGACAACATAAAAAATCTGAGGAGGCCTCTTGCTGTGTTCACCTTTCTTCTTCTTCCTGTTGCTGCATGTATTTGCACGCTTGCTCATGCGTCTGTGCAGGCGACGTGCTGCCAAGGGTGGACCCCATTCTCCAAGGTACCCAAGCGAGGAGGATTTTGGAGATGAGGAGGAGGTGTGGCTGCTCTGGACGGACAAAGACAATGAAAGTCAGGAGAACAGCATCCATCAACTGGCACAGGGAGCTGGAGAGGGCAATGCTCATGATGAGAATGTGCTGACTTACTACAGGTACACCCCCAGAGATCCCATTAGGGACATCTGCCCCAAACAAGATGCATTACTCTCTCCCATTGAGGGTATCCGACAGAAAGAATACGCTCACAATCTGACAAAAAAGAATATACTTACCATTTATACACAAAACACCCATTACCAAATATATGTACATTCAACAGCTAGCAATAAGCAGTGTTCTCTTTGTAAATAAAGGCTTCATTCATGAATGGGGATCTGTATCTTTTTCCAGGTACCAACTGAAGCTCTTTGCCCAGATGTGCCTAGACCGGCAATATTTGGCCATTGACGAGATTTCTAAGCAGCTGGATGTGGAGCTGATCTTTTTGTGCATGATGGATGAGAGGTTGCCCTATGATCTGCGTGCCTCCTTCTGCCGGCTCATGCTACATGCACACGTTGACCGTGACCCACAAGAGCTGGTGACTCCTGTCAAGTTTGCTCGCCTCTGGACTGAAATTCCTACCTCAATCACCATAAAAGAGTAAGTCCCCCTCATGTGTTGCTGTGTTCTCTAGAGGGTACAGATTGTCTGTTCTGTAGAACATGCATGTATTTTGTATCAGAAAACCACTGGGCCCCTGAGCAAGGCCCTTAACACCCAGCACCAAGGGTGCTGCACACTGGCTGACCCTGTACTGTGACTCCCAAGCTTTCTCTCACCTGTATTTGTATCAGATGGGGTAGGCGAAAAAGACAATTTCCTCAAAGAGATCAATGAAGAATCTCTCTTTTCTATTCGATTGTAGGAGTAGACCTGGATAATCAGTAAATATGGATTTAAATATGCTGGGAGATTTGATTAGTTGTCATGAACTGTTGAAATGTCTCTCTCTGTCTGTGCCTCCTTTCTCAGCTATGACTCCAACATGGATGACACTCGTGACAACAAGAAAAATAAATTTGCTAACACCATCTCTTTTATGGAGGAGTACCTCAACCAAGTACTCAATGATGACCTCCCCTTCGCCATCAAAGAGAAAAACAAGCTCACCTATGAGGTGGGCCCCTCTTACCTGCCTTTCCCCATCTGGAATAAAGATCCACTTACACTCACCGCTGCCCTGTCCTGCCTTCATATGACGACTCCACAACCTCTTTCACTTTTTTTGCTTCCCCAGGTGGTGAGTCTGGCCAGACACCTTATTTATTTTGGCTTCTACAGCTTCTTTGAGCTACTTAGACTGACCCGCACACTCCTTGGTATCATCGACTGCACCCCCAGCCAGATGCTGATGAATCCCATGTTCAACGATGATGGCAGTGGTAAGGTGTTAAAGGCAGTACTAGATGAGATGGGTACCCTGAAGTAATCTAAATTACTGTTATTCTCCAAGCTGAGAATATAAATCGATGCAGTACAGTATGTGTCCTTTGTCCAAGACTCAAAGTTGTGGAAATGAGTAACTTCAGTGTTGGGTAGAGGTTGTACGCAAAGCTTGAGCCTTGAATACAGGATAGACTAATATTTATTTAGCCTGCATTTTTGTCTCACACCATTGTATATATTTGCTACCACTATACATTTAACAAATTATAGTATAGTGCAGGGTAGGCAACCCGGATCCTGGAGTGCTGATATCCAGCAGGTTTTCTATCCTCCCTGGTGAGTTACTATCTGCCTGAGATCAGGTATGGTTCATCAGAGACCAGGTAAGATGGAAAACCTGTTCTGGATGCCGGCACTCCAGGATCAGGGTTGCCTACCCTTGCTATAGTGTATCGTGTAATGTTTATGTCAGGTAAGATAGAAGAGCATTTTAGTGGAAACAGGAAATAGGAAAAGTAGGTTTAAAGAGTATAAGAGAACAGTAGAAAGTAATACCCAAAATCACTCCAGGGAAGAATATGAAGCGTTCCATCCACCACATGGGGCAGATGATGACCACAATGGTGCTGAATCGTAAGCAGTCACTGTTCAGTGGTGGAAGCAGGTCAAGTCTGGGGGCAGAGACCCTGGGCCGCACCAAGGACAGCATCGACCAGCAGGATGTCACCGTCATGGACACTAAGCTGAAGATCCTGGAGATCCTGCAGGTGGGCAGGCGATGAAAGCATACTTTCAGAGCCAGAACAGAATGCTATGTGTAGTGATAGGCTTTCAAGCCTAGCTTTAGATAAGCTGAGAAATTTGCTGATGGTGTATTTCAACCAGCATGCCTACTTCCAGCAGCCCTTGCACTGACTTGCACTTTTTATACAACATCTCAACAACTCGTCCACATTTTATATATTAACCAAATTATATGTGATCATTATCTTGTCTTGTTTTAACTGTGTCTATACATACTCTGTGTATGTGAGCCACTTACAACTGGAGACAAATTCTCTGTATATGTGAACATACTTGGCCAAAAGAATTGTGATTCTGATTCTGAATGAGAAGTGATGAGTTTCCTCCTCCTTCACTGCGTTCCATTCACCTCTTTTGCAGTTCATCCTCAACGTCAGGCTGGACTACCGGCTGTCCTTCCTGCTCTCCGTCTTCAAGAAGGAGTTTGTGGAGGTGTTCCCCATGGAAGATGCAGATGCCACCACAGCCATGGAGCTGTCAGGTAACCCAGCTAGTATTCTTCTGGGCAGCTCCATGGAGAACCTGTCGTCTTGGTCTGAGTGCAAGACTATCACCAGTAACTCACCACATACCTTTAAACCAGTGTTTCCCAATCTGGTCCTCAGGGACCTGCAGACAGTCCACATTTTTGCCTTAGGAGGGAGCAAAAATGTGGACTGTTTGGCAGGGGGCTGGGAGGGAGCAAAAACATGGATCGTCTCTGGGTCCCCGGAGATCGGATAGGGAAACACTGCTTTGAACTCTTATTTTGATCAACCACATCACAGACTGATTTCAAGGAAATGTGTGATTTGCACCATACACTATTATTATAAAACAAGTGCCATAAGTATTCAAAATTATATTTGAATACCATGATCATAAAAAAATGTGTGGAAAGCTCTTAAAAACCATACAAGCATACATTCATGGTTGTAAGTAGGATCGTAATCCTCTCACCAGAATATGGCATTTTTCGGGTATTTTTAGGGCATTTTACAACAGTGTAACAGGATAGAATTTTTGCCCTTTCATTCAGAAGACCACTGAATACCTTTAGATGAACTAGAACAGAGATTACAAAGCCAGACCTCCATGTGCCTGACCTCACATCACATCCATCAGAACATCAGTGCCTGACCTCAGAAATGCTCCTTTGGGTGAAGAAGAGTAGTAGCTGTTATAGCTGCAAAGGGGGAAAAAACTCCATATTGGTGCCCATGGATTTAGAGTGGGATGTCATAAACGTTCCTGTAGGTGTAATGGCAAGGTGTCCCATTACTATTGACTGTATATTATGTTCAGCTTTTGATCCAATCTGTATTCTGTCTCTTGGCAGCAACTATCAACCTGCAGCGTATAGGGGAGCAGGCAGAGGCTATGTTCGGAGTTGGGTAGGTGGCATTGGAACAATTTCCTGGAGAATCCAGGACAATGAAGCAAGTATGGCAGGATTTGAGTTTTTATTGATGTAATACAGGAAGGAGAACAGCATCCTGGAGGTGGACGATGAGGGCGGACGCATGTTCCTGCGAGTGCTTGTCCACCTCATCATGCATGACTATCCACCACTAATCTCTGGTGCCCTGCAGCTCCTCTTCAAACACTTCAGCCAGAGGCAGGAGGTCCTGCACACATTCAAACAGGTACACCTGCTAGGCGGCACTGTCCATAAGCAGCTACAGAGAAGATCTTTAAGGTAGCTGTAGCACAAACCTAACAGTGTATATAATCTACATTACAATGAATCTCACTGGTGACAACGCTGTTCAGCATGAAGTCTGCACACCCCATATGTGACACCGTTCATTAGAAAATACAGTTCAAATTTATATACAGTATCACTCTTCAACAAATATGAAATAACCCAACACTGCCCTAGGGTAAGTACCAGTACCGTTTCCCAATCTTTGTCTTTGTCCCGCTGGTGGCCAGGTTCAGCTGCTAATTTCCAGTCAAGATGTGGAGAACTACAAACTCATAAAACGCGACCTGGACCGCCTGCGCACCATTGTGGAAAAGTCTGAGCTCTGGGTGGAGAAGAAGGGCAGTTCTGGTGGGGGAAACGGCAAAAAGGACAACGAGAAGAGCAAGGACATGGACAAGGAACAGGTCAAAGTAAAAACCGTGTTCTTTTGCTCCTTTCGTAATTTGACTGTCTGACTGTTTTTTTAGGCCGGGGAAGGTGTCTTGATAGATTGTCCAGACAGATTGTATTTCACTATGACACCCTGTGACATCGCCGTGGTGCACATTCATGTGTGTTTTTTGCTGGGTTCTGATTCGGGAAAGAACACATCTCATTTACCAACGAGTTGAGGCATTATGTACGCGTACATGTAGATGAACACAGTCTACATAAACAATGTGCAAAATGAAATTATGCATTTTTCTGTCAATGTATTTAAATGTGCCAGAGGTTGGAATAACTCACAACCAAACTTCGATGTAGAACTGCATCACAAATAAAAAAAAATCAAACATTTTTGGCCACAACAATCACCAAAAAAACTTAAGATTAGGTTTTACACAATGTCTGCTTTATTCAGGTCATCAAGGCCAGAATCAGCATGTATTTCTGCGGGTTTATGTGTGTTGCCCCAAAAACTCAAAAATTTTTGACTGATATTAGTCATGACTAAAATTGGAGTACAGTGAAGGACAGTGCCGTGGAGGAAAGGAGATGTTGCGATGTGGGGATGATGCTGAAATGTACGAAGGTGCTGAAATGGCAGTGTTGTGGTCAGGGTGTTCAGACACAGATGTTCAGTCTGTGTCATGTTTCCTCAGTCAGCTCCTGAGGATGCCGCTACCAAGAAAGAGAAGATGGAGAAGAACAGCGAGAACTACCAGGCTGTCAAGGAGGTGCGGGATAATTCTGCAGTTCACCTGGAGATGAATGAAACACCCACTAGATCAGACTTAGAATTTTCTGTCTTTGTTCATTGTAACCTGTCCCTGTGCATTTGGGGTGATTGGTCATTAACACCTAGTCATTCAAATATCTGTAACCTGCAGATCTTGGAGGGATTGAATAAGATGTGTAGCTCTGGTGTGTGGAAGAAGCAACAACGTCTACTAAAGAACATGGGAGCCCACAAAGTAATGTTGGACCTTTTGCAGGTTTCCTATGACAAGGTGAGCCCTGCTGTGCTCCTGGGTCCTGTAGCTTTTCAAAGTGGTGGAATCGTGTATTTTATTGTGTTATTTGTGCATCATGTGGAGTCATCGATTTTTTACAGAATGACACGAAGATGCAGGAGATCATAAAGTACACCCACCAATTCTTGCAGAAGTTTTGTATGGGGAATGCAGAGAACCAGGCTCTCCTGCACAAGCACTTGAATCTTTTCCTTAATCCTGGGGTTAGTAGATACCAGAAGATGATGAGAATTCCATGGTTTGAAAGTGAGAGTTTCTCCTTGGATTTAGCAACAGGTTTGCATCATTTTTCCATCATTTTTCCTTTGTGTCCTCTTCCCTCCTCAGTTGTTGGAGGCAGAAACTGTTCAGCACATCTTCAGCAACAACTACCAGCTGTGCACGGAAATCAGTGAGCCAGTCCTGCAGCACTTCATTCACTGTCTAGCCACACGTGGGCGCCATGTGCAGTACATCAACTTCCTGCACACCATCATCAAGGCTGAGGGGAAATATGTCAAGAAGTGTCAGGACATGATCATGACCGAGGTGAGGCTGAGCCTGGAGACTTACATGCTGTGTGCTGCTGCCTGTCAGTACTGCAGTAGTCTGTCCCCCAGGCTATGAAATGTATCACAGTGTCAGTACTCCAGTGGTCTGATCCTTAGTCTATGAAATATATCAGAATGTCAGTACTGCAGTGGTCTGTCCCTTAGTCTATAAGATATATCAGAGTGTCAGTTCTACACACCTTTGTTGCCTTGACTTTGGATACAAACTAAGTTATCAGTACTGCATTCCTCGCCACTTTACTTGAGGGTGCACAAATAATGTAGTAGTACACTCTCACTTAGGGCATTAATTAACCAGTAACTAAGTGTTAGTTACATAACGATTCCATGTTCATTCATCAATAATCAATCATGACAGTTTATTTTATACAGTAGCTGTATTAGTTCATGATTTGTTTTTGAGTAGTGTCTGAATAAGTAAGCTCTTTGTGTCCCCTCAAGTAAAGTATTACTCCTGGTGCCTCAATGTCTTGGACTGTGGTTACAGACTAGGCTACCAGTACTGCAGAACCGTATTTCTAACCTTTCACTGAAAACAAATATTCAGTCTGTCGATTCCCCAAATTCCTGAACAGAAAGTGCAGCTATGTTATTAATATTAGCATGAGACGACAAAAGGTACTTTTGATTATTAGCACCGTTTGATTCTGTTGCTACGCTGCCGTTTAATGGCTGTCATTATGGGCTGCTGTAGCTGACCAATGCCGGTGAGGACGTGCTGGTTTTCTACAATGACAAGACATCCTTTGCCACCATGCTGGAACTGATGGCGTTATCACGAGAGGGCATCAAAGAAGGCAGCCCACTGCGGTACCACATTTCCCTGGTGGACCTGCTGGCTGCCTGTGCTGAGGGCAAGAATGTGTACACTGAGATCAAGTGCACGTCACTGCTCCCCCTAGAGGACATTGTTAATGTGGTCACTCACGAGGACTGCATCACAGAGGTCTGCCTTCACCCCACCGTTTCTTATGTATAAACTTTTACAATGTTCATTACTAGAGTGAACTGTGCATCTCTGGTAAAACTTACAAAAACTTTTAAACTATTGTACTGTTCTGGATGGCTGATTGTGCTCATTGTCTACAGGTGAAGATTGCCTACGTGAACTTTGTGAACCACTGCTATGTGGACACAGAAGTGGAAATGAAGGAGATTTACACCAGTAATCACATCTGGAACCTGTTTGAGAACTTCACGGTGGACATGGCTAGAGTAAGTAGTCAGACAGGGTGTCTCACGTAAAGCTTATCTGCCACCTCAGTCAGATAGTGAATGAAACCCACCCCTCATCTCCTGCTTGCAGGTATGCAGTAACCGAGAGAAGCGCTTCTCAGACCCAGTGCTAGAGAAGTATGTCATCAATGTGGTGCTGGACACCATCAATGCGTTCTTCAGCTCCCCGTTTTCTGAAAACAGCACTTCCCTGCAGGTAAATGGCTGGTGACCTATGCAGGCTGCACCGTGTCCAAACATGTCCCTGCCTGTATATGCATTCATTTGTATGTGCATGTAAATGCATGTATGTACAGTAGCTTCAGACAATATTCATACTTCCTGGAATATCAGCAAATTTGATTTACTTGATGCATTGCAATAGTGTCCGAGATAGGAATACTCTGTCATGTCTTGATTCCCATTCTCTAAATTATGCTTTAGAATATCTTTTCCCTGTATTGTATTGTATTTATTTTCTTGCCTTCACTGTGGATGGGATGGTGGCTCAGTGGTTAGCACTGGCTCCCTGTGTGTGAAGTTTGCATGTTCTCCCTTTGTCATTGTAGGGTTTATTCTGGGTACTCCAGTTTTTCCCCCATGGTCCAAAAACATGCTGAGGTTAATGGAGTTAGCAAATAGCCCATACAGTAGGTATGCCTGTGTGAGTGTGCCCTGCAATGGGTTGGCGCCTCATCCTGGGTTGTTCCCTGCCTTGTGCCCCGTGGCTTCTGGGACAGGCTCTGGACCCCCTACAACCCTGAGTAGGACAAGTGGTTACAGAAAATGGATGGATGGATGCATTCACTGTGCCTGACATAGCTGGCACAGTAAATGTGTCTCTTGTTGCTTGTTAGACCCACCATACCATAGTGATCCAGCTGTTGCAGTCCTCCACACGGCTTCTTGATTGCCCCTGGCTGCAGGCACAGCACCGTGGCCTTGTGGAATCCTGCATCCGGACACTGGTCATGACTGGTAAGGGGCAATTTCGCTCGTCTGTGTGTACTGTATTATGACCGTCAATGTATGTAAGGATTGGTACTGTACCAGTTACCCATCATAGCTCTCTGTTGTTTCCACCTCCTCATCCCACCCCCTGACACCTCTACCCTCACTGAGCAGCCAAGTCTGCAGGCATAACCGTGGAGCTGAGCCCACAGGTGAAAAATATACTGAACAACCCCGGTACTCTGTCCCGCACTAACCCCAACTACAAGAACCAGTCAAGGTCAAACCGCCCCCCCATCCCCAGCAGTCCCTGGGACTACAAGAACATCATAGAAAAGCTGCAGGTAAGCTCAATCCCTCCCTATGAACTATCTTAAGAGCTGGGACATCAAGAACATCACAAAGGATCATTTATACAGTAAATAGATTTATACAGGAATAGATGACTGGATTATTTTATTGTACTGTAGAGTTGAATTACCTACATAAAGTCAGTGCTGCCTGCCACATGGCCTGTCATATGTTAGGATGTGATACACACCCTGGAGAATCGGCTGAAGCCATTGGTGGATGCCGAGCTTTCGGTACTGGTAGATGTGCTGCAGCATCCTGAACTGCTCTTCCTGGAAGGCACAGAGGCCCGTGCACGCTGTGAGACAGGGGGCTTCATCTCTAAGTGAGTGTTTGTTTTGTCCGTGTTTTTGTGGGTGGGTGGGTGTGTGTATGTCAGGGTGTGCGTGAGGTATTCAGCATGAGATGTTCATAAAAATGTAATACATTTGTGCACGTTCATGCATGTAGCATACAAGTTGCCCTGCATGTAATGCAGGTGTCATTCTATGTATAACATGTTGCTCTGTTTATAAAGCATATTTATCATGTGTGCGATGCATGCATGTCGGTGTGCTTTCGAACTCTACTTTGTGCATGTGTCAAACCTTACTATTCATGTTGGCCACCTTGGGCACCTAGGCTCATACAGCACACCAAGTTCCTCATGTCCTCAGACGAGAAGCTGTGCATCAAGGTCCTAAGGACACTGCAAGAGATGCTGATTCACACCTACAACTTTGATGACAAGGTAAAAGTAACAGTCTCGATTCTTGAATGGCATGTGTTGTGTCACCCAATGCCTGACTGGAGATGCCGTTTCCCTACAGGGAACAGCTCTAAGAAAGGTGCTGTTACAGAACTACCTCTTCAACAAAAAGGGCAACAGCAAAGGGGACTTAGGGGAACTGGGAGGTAAATTTCTTTTACTTCTGATTTATGCGTGTGTTTGTGTAAGCAGACTCAGTTGTGTGTATTTGTTTCTTTATTTCTATGTCTGTGTATGAAGGACTGGAGCCGGAGAAGGACTGGGCAGTGGTGGCTGCGGCCCAGTGCCATTTAGACAGGGAGGGAGGCACTCGACTGTTCATTGACCTCATCATGAGCACCAAGAACGAGAATATCTTCCAGGAGAGCATTCAGCTAGCCATCTGTCTGCTTGAGGGAGGCAACACGGAGATCCAGGCAGGGATAGTATATAATGAAATGTCATGGCTTTTAAAGAGATTGTTTTTAAAGAAAATTCTTGTTAGCTTGAAAAGTTATTGTTAAATTGTGTTAGATTATAAATTATTTAAAAAATAAGATATTTAATGTTTTTAGATCTTTAAAAAAGAAATTGATTTGAGGTGATGTGCCTTTAGTCTATTTTCTGCTTTCGTAGGTTATATTTTTCAAAGTGTATTGTACATTTGTGTGTGTATATATATATATATATATATATATACACATACAGTCATAGCTGTAAAAGGTTTCTCAGTGAATTAGGAACTTTAGCTTTGTAAACCTCTGAGTGTCGGGGTGTGTGCAAGGCACAGAAAGTGGAAGCAGAGGCAGGACTCAGGGAATCGGTAAAACAAAGGGCTTAATTCTGGGCGAACACAAGCAGGACCACAGAACAAGCAGGGAACACGTAATGACAAAATGACGTTAATGACCGGACTGGGGAAAACATACCTAACGCAGACATCAGACTAATTAACAACAACGAGAAACAGCCGGTAACATGGGACTCCACACGAGGTAGATGAGGGGGCGTGGCACACGGGAGGATCGGACGAGCAGGGCATGACACTGAGATTGTTCTAACGAGATTCTATCCTGACCCCAACTTGCTTTTAGAATTCCTTCTACAAGCAGATGATGGGGGACAACAAGTCAGAGAAGTTTTTCAAGGTTCTCCATGACCGAATAAAGAATGCTCAGCTGGATATCAAGGCCACTGTGTCTGTCAATGTGGGTGAGATGACCAACAAAGCTAAAGACAGGGAGCTGGACCCTGGTGAGAAGAATGTCATTAAGGGTTTGTCTTAGTTGGTTAGGTACTTAAAGAAGTGTGAATTTTCTGAGTTCTAACAATTTTCCAGCAGCACTTCTTTCAGATGAGTGCTGAATTGTAATGTCGCGTTTTAGTCAAAGGTCTTTTTGAACTGGTTTACGTTTTATTAAGATGGGTAACTGGCAAATTTCCGGTCTTTACTGAAATAGAGCTTGCTTTTCTGATCGTAGGAAATATATAACAAAAAAGAATCCATAAATGCCACACAGGTTAGGCTGACATTGATTCATGGTATCACAGTGCCCCGGTCCTTGCATGTAGACACCCAGCCCAGTGTTCCTCCTCCAGCAGAGTCCCAGTCGCTGGAGCCTGCACAGAGCTCCATGGACATGCGTGAGGTGGAGATGGAGATGGGCCCAGCCATCAGTATTATGAAACCCATCCTGCGATTCCTGCAACTGCTGTGTGAGAACCACAATCTGGATCTGCAGGTTGGTAATGCTGGGATCATGAGAAGATGCAAGGATTGTCATAAGGAAAGAGGAATCGTGTCAAAACATTTATATTAAAGATTTGCAGAAAAAATGTATCTTCATAGGAGCCGTATGCATAAATCACAGTATGTTATAAAATGTTTCACTCTTTCTGTAGATACTGGTTGTCATACGCTAGCTGTCATACTCATCTCAACCTTGAACTCTCCTGTTGAACTCAAATTCAGCTTGGAACTTCCTCAAATATCTTTCAGTCTGCCTGACCAGTACACTTTTATTGCCCATGCTAGAACTTCCTACGCTGTCAGAACAACAAGAGCAACTATAATCTGGTGTGTGAGACACTGCAGTTTATGGACATCATGTGTGGTAGCACTACTGGTGGCCTGGGCCTACTGGGCCTCTACATTAATGAAGGCAATGTGGGCCTGATCATCCAATCCCTAGAGACACTCACTGAGTATTGCCAAGGACCATGCCAGGAGAACCAGGTAGGCTTACCTAATTCGGATTATTCTTCTCTGGCTTCAGCAAAGAATGTAAGCTTTGCCTGGAACAAATGGCACTAGGATTGTAAGGAAATCTCACTCTTTCTCTTTAGACCTGCATTGTAACCCATGAGTCCAATGGCATTGACATCATCACAGCACTCATCCTCAATGACATCAGCCCACTGTGTCGTGACCGTATGGACATGGTGCTACAGCTCAAGGTGTGGCTGCTCTTCAACAGGCTTCTGTTCTATCTACCCTGAAATACCACGGTATCTCTACATCCTTGTGCCTGGTACCTCTACATCACCAATTCTAAAACTATGGGATATTACTGTTACATGGCTACATCGAGCCACAGTACTCTTTCTCAGTCACAGGATTTGCAATCACAATATTACTACACAATACACTCATGCGCTATATACCTATGCCCAGTTTATGACATATGCCCGCTTATTAATTCAAAAGCCTTGTCCTCAAAATAGCGAGTTATGTTGCTACAACAGAATATGTACAATGCACAGATGGGGTCAACAGGTTAATTTACTGTGCAGCTTAGCATTTGAACAGATAAACACAGAAACTGTCAACCCATTAAGTGGTTCAGGAGACAAATGGTGTAGGTAGCGCTCCCTAAATAAGTGAACCTCACATGAAATCTTCCCATGCATTTTTACTACATGTCATATTGCATTGAAGTCCTGCACCATACTTACTGTTTCTCTGCATCTGTAATTCACAGGACAATGCTTCCAAGTTGCTTCTGGCCCTGATGGAAAGTCGACACGACAGTGAGAATGCAGAGAGGATTTTGTTTAATCTTCGACCTCAAGAATTGGTCAGGGCATGTTTTTTTTTTATAAATCATTTAGTCAGAATTGTCATCATAGTGCTTTAGTAACACAATGCTACACCAGATAAGAAAGGTATGCCTACAATTGGTTTTCTGCTGCATTAGTTGTTTAACCCAAGGAGGTGGAGAGGAATATTTTGAATTGGTGGGTTAGATGGCTGGATACTCTCCCTCTTATCACTGTACATCAGTGTCTACCGTGGTTATCTGTATGGGTGGGGGTGAGCAAATCACATTCTCCTTTGAGCATTACATCACTGTATTAAAAACCTGCAGTCTGTAGAGCAAAAATAACTGATTAGCACAGTGCTA
Source organism: Mormyrops boulengeri (assembly GCA_026781065.1). Lineage (NCBI taxonomy): Eukaryota > Metazoa > Chordata > Actinopteri > Osteoglossiformes > Mormyridae > Mormyrops > Mormyrops boulengeri. The sequence goes on from JAODLD010000113.1 coordinate 9,565,980, forward strand.
ATCTTTACCCTTTTCAAATTAAGATGAGACTTATGAGTTGAGGGGGAAAACTTCTGATTGTTGATTACCATTTCAAAAGTGAGCTTGTTAAAATGTGCTAGACTAAATGTAATTCTTTTTGAAATTTAACATGAATGACTAGACTTTTCTAGACCTTTCACCTCATTGACGATGTCTTTTTCTGCCTATGCAGGTTGATGTAATAAAGAAGGCATATTCAGATGAGAGTGACTGTGATGGCGACGTGTCCCCTCGTGAGGTCGGCCACAACATCTACATCCTGGCGCTTCAGGTCTGCTTCATTAAATGTATTAACTGATTCATAGGTAGCAGAGTCTCCATTAGAAGAATTGTATCTGCTGGTCAGGAAGGTGCTAAATATATCCTTAGCATTTTGCACCTTTTGCTGCTTCCACTGATATGCCTTTTTATCATGATGACTATAAGCATTCTGATGTCTCTCTACAGCTGGCCCGGCATAACAAGATTCTTCAGAATTTGCTTAAGTCCATAAAGAGATCAAAGGGAGATGGGGAGGAGGGCATTTCCTCAATGGTGAGTTGATATCTTGTATCAGTCTATCTTACCTAAGTTTACCACAATGTAAAGGCTCAGCCCAACCACAAGGCCTAGAACAGAGTGCATTGTATACGTCAGCACTCATTTACTGCCCTGTCTTCCTCAAGCTCTGTAAATGTTTTTGTGGCCCGTAGCTCAACTTGAACAACCGTCCATTGTCCAAGATGTTGAAGTCATCAGTCCCGGTGGAACAAGAAGAGGAGGATCCACTGAAGGACTATGAGTTACACACTTCACAGATTGAGGTAACGATGAATTTGACAGAATTTAAACCTAATTAAAGAATAAATGTATAAATCCAAACTAGGCCTCATAATAAAGCTTGACGTTCAAAATCCGTAAAATCCTAATGCTTAATTAAAAGCAGAGCATATAAACCAATCTGTCTCTATCGCTTTTGTTTCATACCAGATTGTGAGGGATGACCGCAGCATGGAGCAGATAATATTCCCAGTCCACCCAATCTGCCAGTTCCTTACTGAAGAATCAAAGGTCCGCGTCTTCAACACCACCGAGCAGGATGAGCAGGGCAGCAAGGTCACTGACTTCTTTCAGCAGACAACCTTTCTTCATAATGAGATGAAGTGGCAGAAGAAACTCCGCAGTAAGTGGCAGAACATCAACCTCCTTCATTTGTTTCTCCAGGATCCATATCGCTAAGTTGATATTTTATCATAATCTCATCCCGGGAAGGCATTTTATTTTGTGTCACCTAACTGACTGGGCTGCTGTTATCCAGGTATGCCAATGCTGTACTGGTTCTCTCGCCGGATGACCTTGTGGGGGACGATCTCCTTCAACTTGGCCGTCTTCATCAACCTCATTATTGCCTTCTTCTACCCTTATCATTCAGGACAAGGTGATTTGCATTATGCTTGTATTTGTAGTTGCACGTTTTGCACTATGGATCACATTATGTTTAGTCTGCGGCACTGTAAACAAGACATGTTCTTGATAGCGGATCAAATGCTGTCAAGCAACAAATACAATATGAAGAATGTGAGTGGGGTGGTGCTAGGGTGTCTCAGTGTGGGAGACGTGCTGAGGTGCTGAATAACTGTCAGTGCTTTTTAAGTATGATCACATTTGAGGCCCCCATAGGATGTAGGTTGAGATGTTGAAAGATGCTCTTAGAGAAGAATCACTGGTGTGCTGAAGTCTTTCTTGTCTCCACAGGAGCTATTGACTCCTCCCTGCTGTGCATGCTGTTCTGGAGCTTTGCTGGCCTGTCTGTCATGGGTCTTTTCTCCCAGCGCTATGGCCTGAGGCCTTTCACCATAGCCCTCATTCTGCGTTCAATCTACTACTTTGGAATTGGTCCCACGTTAATCCTACTAGGAACGCTTAATGTAAGTTTGTCCCCTGATGCTCTTTCTGCTAGGAAAGTTGAATGTGAATCAGATGCCCAGTGTAACACTGTTGGGAAGGCTGTATGAGATTTTTTGCCCCTAGTCACCCATTTGGAATGCTCAGTGTAAGTTTGTTCTTCATCACAAGCTGCTCAGCAAAGTGTGATTTGGCTGGTTGAAAACTACAGCAAAATGAAGGGCTTAATACCAGGCATACGTATTTATACAACATACTATATTTTGCAAAAAACTGCAGTGAAAGTCAGATTTGTCTTTGGCACTTTATCATTATGAATAGACATAAAATCAGTCCTCTCTGATTATAGTAGCATTTCTGCAGGTGTTCGCTGTGGACGGAGATTGTCAGTAACTGCATTTTCCACCCCTCTGTTATCTCTTCTTCATGCCTCTTCTTCTTGTGCTCTCCTGCCTTCCTGCCACAGCTTATCAATAAGATTGTATTCGTAGTCAGCTTTGTGGGCAACAACGGGACCTTCATCAAGGGTTACCGCGCCATCCTGATGGACATGGAGTTCCTGTACCACCTGGCCTACGTATTGATCAGTTTGCTGGGACTGTGTGTCCATGAGCTTTTCTACAGTATCTTGGCAAGTCCCTCAAAGTTACACACAGCCTGAAACTTTACCATTAAAACAACTCATGCAAGCTATAGAAAAGCAGTTTATGGGCTAGAAAGGCAGGGACTCAATCAAAAGTAACAGAAAAGCTAATAATAAGACTAATAATGCACCACAGAGCAAATGGGCTAAAGAATCACATGCTAACATGCTAAACAAACTCAGGCACACATGCTATAGACACATAGGCACAATAGCTTTAGAGATACAAGCTAGCAGGCTACAGCACGCAGTCTGGTCTTAGATTTAACATTATTGAGCTCCCAAGTAATGAGCCATTTTGTCTTGTTTTTAGTTTTTTCTGAAATTAATATGACTTTAAACCACTCTGAATAGAATATCTTTTCTGAGTGCTTACTAGAAATTTTCAAACATTCTTTGTGAAGCAGAAACTAATTTGTCAAGAGCAACAGAATTTAGATGGATGGATTATATAAATATTTCTAATTGCTTTACAGAATTATGCTTCACAAAAACATTAGTTTCACATTTTTTCAACTCAATTGTGAGAAAAACAAGTCCCCACATTTGCACTGTGCAACTCAAACAAACTGAGCGTTAAATTAATACAAAGCAAAAAGATGAATGATTATAAGCACCCACAAGCTGAAGAAGAAGAAAGTCCTCTAGTAGAAAACCTCTTCTATGTAATTAAATAATTTTTCTATATATATTGCTTAACTAATTCTGAGTTTGGTGTTGCATGTAGCTGTTTGATTTGATCTACCGGGAGGAGACGCTCTTCAACGTTATCAAGAGCGTCACACGGAACGGGCGCTCCATCCTGCTCACTGCGCTGCTGGCCCTCATCCTTGTCTACCTCTTTTCCATCGTGGGCTTCCTCTGCCTCAGGGATGACTTCATCATGGAGGTGGACCACCTGCCACTACTAGGTACCAGCAGAGGGGGCCAGTGCAGGAAGTGCAAGGCCTGTTAATGGCGTTCAGTGCAACGGGGGAGATATTTTCTTATAAATCACTTCTGAGTTAGAAAGTACTTACACAGCAGCAAGATAAAGGCAGGTTTGATACCAAGAGTTTATCAAAATTTCATATTACTTGCAACTTTATGAACAACAGATTATTCAAATGGGATATAAGGTGTCAGATAACATTGGTGGAAAAAAAGAGGGAAAGAATGTTCAATTATGTACAGTGTGCATTATGCAACCTACAATTTACAGTGGGCAGTGGTGGCTTAATGGTTAGGGAAGCGCACTTGTACTTGAAAGATTGCTGGTTCGAATCCCCGACCGTCAAGGTACTACTGATGTACCCTGGGCAAGGTACTGCTCCCCAGGCACTGAAATAGCTGTCCCCTGCTATGTCACATATGGGTTAAATGCAGAGGACACATTTCGCTGTGGTGTGTCAACAATGACCACTGATCTTCAAAATTCAAATGCATTTACGCAAAGATTAATGTTCACCCTAAATATAAAAGTAAGTTTATTAAAAGCGCAAATCCATAGTTTTTGCATAAATCCATGCTGTTCTACACAAATTCATTTACAACGCAATCATTAGTAAAGACACTAAAGATCCAAATATAAAAGAAACGGAAAGAAAACTCAGATGTAGGACTTTAGAAATCGCTACATTTTTGGAGATATCAAATAAATGAACAGCACTGTACCTACTGACTAAAACATTTCCCGGAAAGTAATGTGTCTGAAATATTCATTGGTGTAGATGGAATCCTACTCTTGTAGCCTTTTTAGTTTAGGTATAACAGATAACTAGACATTTTGTTTGACTTGTTTGTTTTGTTGCCAGCCTCTTTGACCGTGTCAATGCTGTTACTACAAAATTACAACATTTTATACAAATACGGTGTTATGTAGGACAAATGTTCGATGTTACCAGAGCAGTTTGGATTGCATATACAGATGCTCAACACCAGGACACGGCCGATGAGACATTTGGGTCATGTCCCGGAGACCGAGTCAGCTGCTCTGCAGAAGAGAGGGTCCCTTCAGTTGTCAAGGGTAGGGACTTTACCAGGCTGGTACCCCATCACTTACATTGGTGACCTGTACCTTGTGCGGGAATTAACGTAGCCCTACCTCTGTCTCCACCCTCAGAAGAGGAGGACAATATGGAGCGTGCCTGTGACACACTACTGATGTGTATTGTGACCGTGCTGAACCACGGCCTGCGGAATGGGGGCGGAGTGGGAGATGTGCTGCGCAGACCATCCAAAGATGCACGTGACTTTCCATTGCATAGGCCTCCTGTCTCCTTTTTGTTTCTTTTTGGCAATCGCAGTATGTTAGTACTCTTTACAAAGCATGTAATCCAATGATTCCTAATTCCAACCAGTACAAACATACACACTTGATCTACATTCTCCTTCTCTCTTTACATGGTCTTTAGGAAGCGCTGTTCCCAGCACGGGTGGTCTATGACCTGCTGTTTTACTTTATCGTCATCATCATTGTTCTCAACCTGATCTTCGGGGTCATCATTGACACCTTTGCAGACCTGCGTAGTGAGAAGCAGAAGAAAGAGGAGGTTCTGAAGACCACCTGCTTTATATGCGGTAAGGGAAGAAATGTCACATGAAGTTGTTGGACTCCAGTCCTGGAGGGCCGGAGCCCTGTGTAGCTTAGTTCTTTCCCTGTTCCACCATAAATGATTCAGCTTAAGAG
>JAODLD010000113.1:9578540-9618996 GCA_026781065.1 Mormyrops boulengeri
ACTCCGTAGCAACACGTCCACAGATAAGTTGGACAGTATAGTGTGTGCGACCGATTTAATGAGCCACAAATGAGAAGCAGTGCTTAAACAGTATAAAACGACAACTTTCCCTTCTGTTGGTAAAGGCCGCAGCCATCTTGGATTCTGAACTCAGGATCCTCTGTGCTGCTCCAAGATATTTCTCAGATCTCCGAGAAACGGGAGTGACCATGTCGTCACTTCAAAACTCCGACTCAGAATACGAGTTCCGAGGGCAAATGGAACGCACCAAAACTGCCCGCAATGTGTTGACAGAGACTTTTCAGGGATTTGGAGTCATTCTGCGCTGCAGATGGGTTAATTGCGTTAAAAATTTTAATCAGATTAATCATTAACGTTAACCCGTTAATTTTGACAGCCCTAATTTTTATTCAAATTTTTTATTTGTATATTTCATATTTAGAATAAATGTAAGTAAACATGCACATGCACCACAGAAAATGAAATTATTATTATTTTTATTATTTTAAATACACTGCTGTGAAAAAATAAGAGCACCCCTTGAACAAAAAGTCTTTTTAAACATAATTGGACAAACAAATATTTAATCTTTATCTGATCTATGGGATGGCACCCCATAGTGGGTTATTTTGCCTGTGGCTTCCAGGAAAGGCTCTGGACTGCTGCAACCTTGCATAGGACAAGCGGGTATAGGAAATAGATGGATGGATGGAATATTTATTTAAATGCTTTTGAGAAAGGTGAGGTAATCTAACAAAAAGAATTACATTTTGACTTTGAATTATTTATTCAACAAGATTCAACAGAAATATAACAGGGCCCCTGGTGATCAGGAGCCGCACCCGTTACCCCACACAGGACAGGGCCCCTGGTGATCAGGAGCCACACCCATTACCCCACACAGGACAGGGCCCCTGGGGAACAGATGCTCCACCCCTTACCCCACACAGGACAGGGCCCCTGTGTAGAATTCCCTTGACTGTGATGGGGGAGGGGTTTCCTGCATGTACGATCCTCTTCTACTCCCTCTTCTACTCCCCCCCCCTCCCAAGCATTGAGCAACCCCTTCATATATTTTCTTGTACGTTTGGGGTTATTACCATGTATAATGACCCACATATAGTTCAGTTTCAGATTTTTCACATCACATCAGGCACTTTCTGGTATGATTTTGAATGCACTGTAGACACTATGATGACAAGTTGGCCAGGCCCTGAGGCTGCAAAGCAGCCAAATGCAAAACACTCCCACCACCATGCTGGGTATGAGATTCTTTTTCTCAAATCATGACACCTGGTATTGTGCCCAAACAGCTTAACTCATCAGTCCAGAGCACATCATTCCAGAAGCGTTGTCCCTTATTCTGGTATTTAAAGGCAAACTTCAGTCTTACCTTGATGTTCTTTTTTGCTGACCTCCCATGTAGGCCAAATTTTACATAGAACATGGGTTCCCAAACTTTTCAGCGCACAATCCCCAAAATAACAGCGCCAGAAACTTGTGATCCCCGTTTTGCTGTAGATTTCGCCAACTGTTACGAAGAGAATCGGTGACAAAGGGCAGCCCTGACGGAGTCTAACGCCCACCTGGAACGAGTCCGACTTACTGCTTGTAATGCAAACCAAGCTTTTGCTCCGTTTCTACCGGGACCTGATGGCCAGCAACAGCGGACTCCATACCCCATACTCCTGAAGCACCCGCCACAGGACCCCCCGAGGGAAACCATCCCAGTCTGCCAATCCAAAGGCACCGTGCCCAAAGTCCAAGCAACGTTGAACGTTTTCAGTCAAGACAGCCCAACAACATCAAGAGCTGCCAAGAACTCATGATAAATCTCATGCACCCCTGGAGCCTTACCACTGAAGAGCTATTTGACTACTTCAGTCCCCCCACCCCTGAGTTTTCCAGCTGTACTTCCACCAAGGAAGACGTATCAGTGGGATTCAGTAGACCCTTGAAATATTCTTGCTACTACCCGACTATATCCCCAGTTGAGGTCAACAGTAAACAGCATGGGTAAAGCCTTGCTCTCCACCCCCATCGCCTGACAGTTTGCCAGAACCTTTTTGAGGCCAACCGAAAGTCCTTCTCCATAGCCTCACCAAACTCCTCCCACACCCAAGTTTTTGCTTTGGCACCTGCCAAAGCTGCTTTGCGTTTTGGCCTGCCGGTACCAGTCACCTGCTTCAGAAGTCCCACAAGCTAACCAAGCTTGGAAGTCCTCCTTCTTCAGCCTGACAGCTCCCTTTACCTGCGACAGGTACCAACAATCTTACGGCCACAGCTCCGCAATGCTGCCTCAGCAATGGAGTCCCTGAACATGGCCCATTCAGCTGCGATGTCCCCTGCCTCCCTCGGTTATTATTTTTTTTAACCAAAACGCCACAACACATTCAAAATGATCATGTGACCTACCAGTTCAGAAACATAAGTTGCATCTCTCAAAGATAATGTAATGGCGCAATCATTTAGGATTGAACTGGTGCATCCGATTAATATGGTGATAAATGTAGGGGTATACTAACTTTTCCTGATAAGGAATTAGTTTTTTATGGCATAAATGAGTAAAGAAGAAGTGCAACTGTTTCATTTTTATCATATTTCCCTATCAGTATTGTTGAAATGATACTCTAACATTGTTATGCTGAAATGTTAAAAAAGATCCAAGCGGTATACTTACTTATTCACACCACTGTGAATTATTATGTCCCAGTCAGTGCTGCATCCTGGTGACCATATGGGTGGGACTGCTTCAGAATGTTCTGTCTGGGTCTTTATATGGGTGTTTATACAGGGATTCATATTTATGCATAATGTTCCACCTATATATAAAATATGATATCCACTTTAATCTTGCCAGTACCGACTGAATGAAACCTGCTCATCCACTGGATGTAACCTGTTTCAGTTGCTATATCTTGACAAGTCTTAATATGGGACACTGGAAGATAATTCATTTTCAGTGCAAATCTTCTCTTTTCCAGAGAGAAGATCAACCCCTTTTTCTTCAAGTTCCAGTTCAAGAACGTGGAGTACTCATCAGGCCGGAATAAGACCTTCCTGTGTTTCCTGGTGGATGCTCAGAACAGCAATGGGGAAGGCCTGCGGGGCTACCTGGAGGACGAGCACACAGGTGCCCACGCTGAGGAGGCCTTCTTCCACCAGGTGCTCCCGCAGTATGACCCCGCCTTGCGCTATATGGTCACCTGGTATGTGTCGTCTAGCCCTTGTGCCGCCTGCGCCATGAAGCTGACAGAGATCCTGAAGACTCGCAAGACACTGCGTCTCACCATCTTCTCCTCGCGCCTCTTCATGTGGGAGGAGCCGGAGATCCAGGTGGGACTGAAGGCTCTGGTGGCAGCCGGCTGCAAGCTGCGCATGATGAAGCCCTCAGACTTCATCTACGCCTGGGATACTTTTGTGGAGAATGAGGACCAGAGCTTCACCCCATGGGAAGACTGCCAGGAGAATTACGAGTATTACCAGGAGAGGCTAGCTGACGTCCTACAGTGACCGTAAGAGTGGCCAAACTGTTACAGTGGTAAAAAAATTAAGTTCAAGTTTAACTGCCATAATGCTGATTTTCTTAGCTGCTGTTTAATTAATACGACTTTCATTCAGAAATTATTATTGTTAGTAACACCTCCAGAATTCCTTTTGTTAAGACAGAAAACATCATAATCTGGACTACTCCTCTAAAACCTTTTTGGTTTGTTTTTCAGGTCAGATCTTCAGAATTCTTCTTTCTCCTTGCATCCTACTTCTGCTTTGAAGCAACATTAAACCTGCACAGCATGTCCAACTTGTCACCTCTTGCCACACCCGGTCCGGCTCTCTTCACTTTCCCCCTAATATGTATCCCACTTTAGTTGTTTCCAAGCATGCACAAATGCCTAAACATTAGGGTATCGTCTTCTCATGTAGACTCCCTGCCAAGCAAGTTGCCTTCTTTACACACTACAGGTCCAATGCACGACATAGGATGGCTGACACCACCAGCCAGGGCCTGACACTTTTCTACTTGGAAGATAGTATTCAAGTTACCCTGTTGGATTCCACACGACCTCCTGTTGAAGAAGGATCCCAATTCATTTTGGCTGCTGTGGAACTTTCAGTCCCAGTCAATAACAGATCTAGCTCAGACTCAGACCAGTGTGAGCTGCAGGAAAGGGTGCATTTGTCAGCCCCTTAGAACCCCACACATCTTTCCATTTGATGAAGGAAATGGCTGCCCTTTCCTCTATGATAACTCGTCAGCTATCATCCTACCTTTCCTGGTCTCAAACCTCTAGTTTACTAACTAAATTTTCACATAAAAATGGCAACAAAGCTGTCTTCCAAATCCCAGAATTCTCAGCAAATATTCATAATGGCCGTCCTATTTTGGACCATGTCTTTAGAGCTCCCCCATATGGTTCTGCAGTGATATTATCTTTGGAATCTCTGCATTGCCAAGCTGCTACAAAAAGAATAAACAAGTGACAAATAAAACTGCCTGGAAAAGGGAGCTATGGTCAGATGGCTACAGCTAGACACCGACATTCAAGAAAATCACCTCATTGTGTCATTCTGCTTGTCAGAAGACCTTTATCTTTCGGTATTGTGACTATTTTATTTTTTACCTCAAAATTCGGCCCACTTATGACTTTCAATTATTTTTACATTGTTAAAGGTCCCCCATACTAGGATTCATCATATTCCGGAAAAGCCAAAGATGTATTCATTACAAATCAGTTATTTATAGTTCTGACGTTATTCTTAAACATGCCTAATATTTACATACGTACAATCAAATGTAAATATATTAGCAAAAACCTCAACAGCTTCCTTAACTAATTCAGAGAAATTGTCTTCCAATTCAATTTCAAGATATACTTGCTTATCCTTGATTCATTATATTTAAACTGAAATACATTGGTGAGAAAATGTTTATAGACATGGCAAAGTTCAATGTTGTGCGTTGCTTGTTACGGATGTCTTCGGTTATTATTACTACGCAGGCCAGACCACATTTTAGGAGCCATTCATGGAGGAATCCAGTTCATTCTAAACTGTCCATAAACTTTCACTCTCAATCGCCTGCAAATCCTGTTTAAGTAGGATGACACATAAGAATTGGCTGAATTTCCCAAATGTGTAAAATGATATTTCAGTTCCTTGCACATCTATCTTAATTTACCCCTCATAAGGGCTTTTATCTTTTATACATGTGATGGAGACCTCTGCTTGCGCATAGAAACTAAGCATCTCTCTGTGGTAGATACGTATTTCAGGACACAATGAGCACCTGTATGTTGAGGTTATTACCTGCATATACTGACAGCTGCCAAAAGTAATCGGCATACTGCAGATCCTGGATGCATCTACACCTGCCTACAAGAAACATTTCCCTCCCAATGGGAGATCTGTTTGGTGACTATTAAGCATTTCATATTTAGGTATAAATTTGTATAGCTCACATACCAGGCTATTTTACTCCCAATCATTGCATATCCCTAAGCAAAAAACTAGTTTCCATATGGGTTCTGTCATAGAAAGTTTGTCTCAGTGAACAGAAGACACAGCCACAGAAAAGAACCACGGTTTAACCTAAATTCCAAAGTGTTTTATCAACAGTTGAACTTCTAACAAAAACAGAAAAAGAAAAAAAATCAAGTTTTACAGCAAGAAAGGAATCATTTTCCACTCAAATTGTTTTAAAGATAATAAATGCTTAGTTTATCATATACACTGTTCTATCGTTTATTTTACAGAACACATACAAAACCATCAACAAATTAACAAATAACATTTTAATCCTTCACATACTGCAAGCCACAACTGGCAGTATTTATAGTGCAAACACCATAGCAATATAGCAATGGAACAAAGCTTTCTAAATATAGTTTGCATGTATTTATGCACACCGCTTGCAATGTGGGTGTATGTGACTTCCTGTATTTATGGTGGAACAGGGTGTGTGTGTGTGTATGTGTGTGTGTGTGTGTGTGGTCTCTGAGGTATATGAAAAGGGTGTGAATGTGTATGTGTGCCCAGCACCAGATCCCAGGTTGGGCTCTGCCAGAGCGGCCAAGCTCTCACAGAGTATACACTGTGATTCGAATGTTGGAGTCTTGGAACACCTCCTCAATCATCACTGACACCTTCTCCCAGTACAGGCGATCGAGTCCACAGCCAATTCTGGATTGGAGTTATGCAGAGGCAAAAATATACCGAGTAAGTAGATTACGGGCTTCATTCTCATTTGCAGTTTAGCTGAGCATCATGAGCACCACATACCAACAAACAAACCTACACCACACCTTCCACTACTGAAAACACAGACCATGGCTAGCAAAACAGCACACACCGTGGCATGGAGATGCTGGTAACTCTGTTCTCCCGGCAGTGTGTCCTCATTGCCACCAGACTCTGCCTCAGACTCTCATAGGTGGGTTTCTGATTTGCCTTCTTCTTGGTGATCTTGACAGGATGCAGAAAGAAGAACAGATGATGGACAAGAGGCATTAAGAAAGCATGATGGACCTCGGAGGAGGCCTACAACTCAACAGGCACTAGAGTGTGTTGTTTCAGTTCATATCCAACTAGAAAATAATTCAATGTAAAGCACACAGCTGGAGAAGACATGTAGTTCAACAAACGTCATTCACGCTGATAAAAAGCTTTTCCTGGGCTACATAACAACACCCAAAGGACCATGGTAGACAGCCAGGAACCCCATGGCACTTTGCCATTGCATCATCGGCCAAGCAGCTGAGCGATATGTCATGGGGGAAGGAACTTGAAAAGTGGGAGGGTTTTCGCATGACAGGGCCTATCATTTCTGGGAGAACCTTTCAGGGGTATCTCTAGATTCCAAGCCACAACCCTAACTCATTCAAGTCTTTTCCTTACCAGATAGTACACAAAACGATTGTGTCGCATCAACACAGCACACTCTCCTGTCTTCTTGTCTGCAAGAGACAAGGTTTGTTATGCACCAGTTCTGACCAGTCTGTAGCACAAGCATGTGATGTGTTCCCACTGACCAATCAAATTAAAGCACAAGCTTTAAACATGCGATTTGATACATGCGAGCAGATGGTAGTTTGCTGAAAGTGTGATGCCATGGAAGACTGACAGTATCACATTTCACTGCTGTTTAATAAACTTCTGTGACATTAGTGGATAGCTCATGTGTTTTGCTGTGTGCACGTAATAAAACCCCCATTGGTTTTGGAAGCATGGATCAGAAATTATGTTATTGTCCAAAGTAGGCACTGAAGTGGAGATTTCCCTTGTCCTGGATACGAGCAAACATTCAGCTCAGAAGGTATCAGAGAAGTAGAAGCTTTCAGAAAAACTTATTCGCTTAAATGTACACTATATTGACAAAAGTATTGGGACATGCATCTTAATCAGAGTTCAGATGTTTCATTCAGACCCATTTCCACTGGCATATAACAGGTTCACAAACAATTGTGAAAAAGGGGTCATTCTGAAGAGCTCAGTGAATTCAAGCATAGTAGTGTCATATGATGCAACCGTTGAAATAAGTCAGCTTATAAACTTTCTTCCCCGCCAGATACTCCACGGTCAACTGTAACTGGTATTATTGCAAAGTGGAAGTGTTTAGAAACAACAAAATGTCATCCATGATATTTTCCGGCTAACCGGAAAATACCGTTTGGTCTGAATGGACAGGGATTAGCAGGTATGGAAGCCATACGAAACAGATATGTGTGGTCAAGGCATGCTACATACCTGCAATTAGGCCATACAGGAAACTTTACCAAAAATATTAGACCAAGATGACTCTAAGATGGGACTCACTTTGTGCCTTTAACTCACTCACTCCACCAAACCGCTTCTTGAAGAGAACAGCGATGCCAGCGCCCATGCGGCAGTCCTCGCTAATGCAGTGGGCCATCGCCTCCCGTGGGGGGCAGGAGAACAGGTCCCCCCTCAGGTAGCACAGGCCGCACCCCTGCGGATTCTGGGGGGAGGGGGGGAGGAAGGCAGCACAGCCAGTGAGTGCTGTGCATCTGTTTGCAAGTTCACTGGCTGTCGGAGGAACTGCATGCCACGTGGCCTTGACACTAAGACAGTTATAAAACACCAAGCATGAAAAACTGGAGAAAACAAAGTTATTCTTTTGAACTAAAATATTACTTTTCATTTGCTAAAAGTTTTCCCCATTACAATGGCTGTACTGGATTAATGTGATTACATACCCAAAGTCTCAGTTTCAGCAATATAACCAGATACGATTACCACAAACTGGAAAAGACGGCGTTTTTGCACAGATTGTCTCAGGGCACTCCAGATTCCTTGCACAATCCAAAAGGACACAGTTTAACTGAAAAATTTCCATTGGTGGCATTGTGGGCCCTGCAATGTACAGTATTAGCATCCCATCCACGTTAACTAAGGGCTCCAGACTACCCTGCACTGAATATGCAGTGATAGAAGAATTTCCTTCCAGATAATAAACGTTTTCTTCATCTGAATCTGAAGATTAATGGAAAACACTGCAGATCCAGCACTTTATGATGTTAGCAGTTCAAGATATGTGGGCATAGCTAATGTACTTAATTCACTATAAAACTGAAGCTACAGTTTTAACAATTACCGAAAACTAAACCATAACTTAAAGGCTGTCTGTATTGTCTTTCGGTTTCACTATATCGTCGTTAGAGAACGATACATATTTAAGGGGGATGCAATTTCCCAGGCTGATTTTTGTTCTCAGTCCATATATGATAGGTCGCGATAAAATGCCGACATACCTGAGTTTCTTTTTCTTTTGCAGAATCCATTTTCAGTTTAGTTACGGAAACTGCACGGGAAAAGTAAATGATTACCGCCTGATACCATCACATAGGCACAGACCTTAGTATTCAAATGTTCAGCATCCACGGAAATACGCTATGCACAGACAATCTGTCTTTATTATCACATTGCATTTGTTGGAGTTTCTCCATTGCATTTGTACAGTTGAGTTTCTCCTCTGGTGTTTCTACAGAAACACCGAAGTTGTACTTCACTAGGTCGTAAGACGAACGTTTTTTATTAAACAACAGACCTTTGTACCGTCCATTGCATAGATTCAAAGACCCTATTAATATACCACCAAGGCGATCGAACGTACACTACCTATTCGGCTATTTCATGTAGGCGTTTTAACCAAATGTTACAAATTTCTTACGAACCTGAAGTCGGAAGAACAACAAAAAACTCGAAGCCCTGTAGAAAAGACAATAATGCTCCGCGATTCTAACACATGGAATGGGAAAGCAGTTTGTTAACAGGTTGTTAAATAAAACAGAGATTACAAAACATAGAACAAGAAACTATTTTATGCATGATAAGGGGTAGGTATGAAAAAGACGAAAACAGCGTCCGAACTACGCCTAAACCACGTGACCGCAGGTCCGGGAGTCTCCGTGATCCTCCGTTTGCTGTAATGCATGACGTTGCAGAGTTGAAGGGCTATGAAGAGGGTTGGTGTTTCTTTAAAGTAGAACTATAAAAGGAAATGTGACCAGTTTGAACTTGTGTTACGATGCAGTGGTGTTTGGGGAAAAACAATTAGATATTTTAAACATTTTAAAGTATCAATTTTTATATTTCAACATTTTCTTATGGGCCATATCCAATAATTTAGTATTTGTTCTGCATTGTAAATAATTGAAAAGTGTGTGGGTGTCATCGTCCCTCACTGTCATGACAGTCGAAAGACATTCAGTGAGTCTAATCGGTGTCTCAAAATTCAAGTGTGTGTGTGTGTGTGTGTGCGCGCCCTGCGACTGAATAACATCCAGGTTGTACCCCAGCCTTGTGTCCTGGGGTAGCATTTAACCTAGACTTGTGACTAGAAGATTTCCGATTTGTGCCCAAGAGGAGTTGCTGAAGAAGAAATTCCCTCTGTATGGATGAATGGACAATGAAGGAGTCTTAAATGTTTTGGCATATAAATCACGCTAGACAAACTGGCTGCTAGGCAAGATATAAAACAACACCTGCTGATTTTGGACTTAAATAAAGAAAGCAGGTATTCAGTGATGGGATTGGTGATTTTGAGTTATTAGTGAACCTGAAGAGCAGGTTATGGGAGGAAACTAGAACAAGTGCAGGAAAGTGAGCTGCAGTAGAGAATGAGAATTCCACACAAAGGAGGCCTGGGGAAGTGGGTATGGAGAATGGCTATATGGATAAATGAGAAAAACACTTTATTAATAATACTATCATTCTGTGCTTTTTGTAGGCCTGCATATTTCCCAGCTGTGTTTTACTAAAAACATTTCTAGTTTTGATTATATTAATTAGTGTAAACACTGCACAACTACTATTATACCGAGACACATGTAGCAAACTTGTGTACAGAAATATTTTCTTTATTTTGTATAAACTAGTGCACAACAAGGCTTCATGTTTTTGGATCATTAGTAAAAAATACTCTTTACAGTTACAATATCCATTCTAGATTTTATATAAGTTACATACACATTTGGTTATATTTATGTAACTTTAAAGAAAGTAGGTTCTTGTAGGTGGATATGGAGAACGGATTAGAGAAGGGAACACTTCATGTGCCTTCTTGTTCTTCATCTTCAGGCTGTAGCGTCTCTGGAGGACCATGCCTCCACCCAGATGGATGAGATGTAGGTGATGTGTCTAATGGTGCTGGGCATCCTGGTGGCTGGGATCCTACCTGCTGGCTTTGAACATGATTATGCATCACGCAGTCAAGGCAGAAAAAGCTTCCATATCCAAATCAGGCACTCAATTCAGACGTAATTCTCCATTATCATTCTCTAAAGTACCATCGTACCATAAAAATCCCCATTACCCTGAGATGTTAACCCTCTCATTGTCATTACTGTACAAATTCTAGAACTGCGTGCTGACCTCCATCTTGTGTGGTAAGAACCTACTGAGTGATGCTCAGTCCTTCATGGCAACAACAAGCAAGTCAAAGGAGCCACCTCTCCTCACAATTTTAACAACATTTGTTCCAAAAGTGCAGCTATTTATGCTCTGCATGGACTATTTTACATAACCATTTAAACCTTAGTCTTTGATGTCAAATAAATTGCTATGTGTATACCTTTGTAAATGTATGTGCCTTGGTCTCTTATAGGCTGCTGTTTAGCTTGGCATTAGCTCAGAACAAAGGACTTTGGGTGCATCCCTGTTTCTCTCCCTGAAGGCACCTTTTGCATTCAGACGCAACAGCAGAGGCTGACCTGCTCTAAGACCTGCTCTAAGACCTGCTCCACCTGCTGCTGGGGTTCATACTCTGGACTTGCTACTGGCCTTTGTAGGTGTAAGGAAATGCCCGTTTCTCAAAGTCACAGCCAACTTGCTCTGAGGGCACATATTCTTTGTCCAACAGGCGCCTTTCTACACTTCCACATGCCATGGAATCTTAATACAATTGCCTGACATCATGTAGATTCACACAACTTAGACATTGTCATATTTATGACATTATGGGGGCCACCAATTCTTTTGAAAACTCTACCATATATGTTTTTGCTGTGTATGTCTTACGACGTACTTCATTATATAGGGAAGGTAGATGTAAACACACATGCAGTAGATACATATAAACTTGCTCCTTTTGACTCTAACTGCTGAATGACTGCTTAGCTCCCTATTTTCAGCTTGACCTGCATTCTAGCATCACATGTCATTTAACCTTTTCCTTTGAATTCAACAATCTGCAGTCTGTTGGGAAACATAATGGTATGATGAGCAATGTAGAATTATGGGTCTCAGTCTTATAATCGTCAATAATGTTTGAAAGCCTAATCAAGCCCCAGGGGCATTTCTAGCTATTGAAAAGATCAGGGGCTAAGTCAAGTTTACCTGGGGCTTGTTTTTGAAGGAAAATTGGCATTGGGGCTAAAATACTCGGCTTAAAGTACTCAGGGCTATAGCCCCAAGTGATAGGACCTAACGACGCCCATTTCAAGCACCTTTACAGCAAGACAAGTCACCTGCTATTAGTTAAAGATAAGCAATAATGATAAGATAAACAGCATCCCTCTAGCCATCCATTATCCATACCCACTAGATTTTAATTTTAATCACTTTTCAGTACTCTATGCTCATTTTCATTTTTGGTCATAGTACTAAGCAACTGCAGCTTACAGTGTCACGCTATACGATTGCTAAATGTGCTAAATGATCACTGAGCTAGCAGTGCTAAATGGATGTTCTGTCAGACTAATCTTGTGATAAACTAATGCCTCGCAATGCAAATTTGCTTTACAGTCTTGAAACATTTGAAAAGTATATATACACATTCATAGATAAAAATGTAATATCAAATAAATGTTCAACCAGAGGCAATCATATTGTATGAACCAAAACTCCAGGTTTGGCATCTTTACAGTGCAGCAGCTGTAGACTTTGCCCGCTGGCCCCAGACTCTTCTTCAGGTTATAAGGGTCCCCGTTCAGAAGCGTGGGCAGAGGGCGTCCGGCTGGGACGGAGGGTGCACAGCTCTGTGAAACTCTCAAAGGCGGTTGAGCTATTCTTTTCTGAGCCAGGGCGTGGCAGGTCATCTGCAGGGGTGCACAGTGTCCGAACCCTCTGTAGCAGAGAAAGGGAAGACAGTAGGAACGGAGCAGGCAGCAGAGCTCTGATCAGACTAAGGCCCGTCTTACTGGTTTAATACCAGTTTTTAAATTGATCTTCAGAAATAAAATAGAAGAAAAACTAAAGACACAAAACACTCTTTCTGCAATCTGTCTGAGCAGCTAATATGGTTCATTAATTAGTTTCAAATACCAGGAGTAGGAAGGTTTCCCCTTTAGATAATAAAAATCTAGGTAACACACAAATAATGTAATATTATGCTATTACTGTATTAAGTAACCACAAACTAAGTTTTAGTTATATACTGATCTCATGTTAATTCATCATTAATGAATTGACCGCAATTACTATATTTGTCACTATATCTATTAATTTTGGAAACCTCTGTGAACTACTGAAGGAACAAGTAATGAATAACACAAGTTAAATACTGATCTCATATTTGTTCATTAATGAATCATGGCACATCTTTTATCTAAATGATTATACTTGTTCATGATTTGTACTTTAGCAGTTACTGTGTTATTACGAAGTATCTGTGCCCCATCAAGTAATGGTGTTACCAAAATCTAGAAGACTTTGCCTGTTACTATACACAGAAGAGTATTTGTTTAAATCTAATGACTTTTCTGGAATTTTGTTTTTTAGTTTGAAGCTGCTTACCGTTCAGTGTTACACAGTGACAATAGCATTATTAATAATTAAACTAAATCTGATATTAAATCCTTTATTTTCCATTTACACAAGAATGAGTACAGCTTGTGCTGTCCCTGGAGCTGGGGATTAGGGGCTGTGCTCAAGGGTCAGGGTTTGAACTGGTGACTTTCTAATTACAGGCAGGGAGTATTGGTTTGCTGAGCCACTTACCACCACCAATAAGGTTTGCACCGACCATCCACCTCACGTACCTGCCAAATGCTCCCTGGAGTGATGGCCATGGCGTAGATCATCCAGAGCGGCACCAGGAGTGTGGAGGAGAGGGTGAAGAAGCCACCAATAGCATAACCCCACCAGGGATACTCATAGATGTTGTTTAGTCTGAGGGGGGTGTACTTAAACAGGGAGAAAATGAAGGTACCCTGAGGGAGAGAGGTGGAAAGGAGAATAGGAACATCAGGCCCCAAACACCACCATGACAATTGCAGAGGGTCCTTCATATTATTAACTATCAGTATGCAAACAGTCTTCTTCCACTAGTTTTTCTTGCAGTTAGTTAAAACTAGGTGGCATTTACTGTTCTTCAGTTTTATCTAATTACTTTAGAATCTAGAGCCATATGAATGCTTCAGCCTCAACCTGAGACAGCATGTAAATTTACTGATAATAAGTCAGGATAGCTGAGATGGTCCACAGCCATATTACCAATAAATCAAACATGTAATACATAGTAATACTGACAATAAACTAAAAATGTGAAATCTATTGTTATTTATGCCGCTGGTATATTATAAGGCTTTGTTTCAATACGCTTATTAAAATAAAACAGTAATACAAAAGATGATAAGGTCACAGTAGCGATAAAGATTTCTATGCCATGGAACATCTGTTGTTTTCCTTCCTGCACTTTAGTTTCTCCAGCACCAGCAGGGGGCATGAATGTACTCACCATGCACACCAGTGGGGTTAAGTAGATCCAACCATAGCGCACAAAGGGCCAAGGCCGGTAGCCAATCATGTCTGCAATGTTGTCATGCATACGGGAACCACCTGCACAAAGGATTCATACTCGCTGTGAGACTGAAGTGGTTGAGCATGGTTTGGAAAATGAGTAGATGAATGTCTTGTGCTCTTAAAGCTTTAGTCAGTTATTGTTAACCCAGATGAGATGCCACATCGGGCCCATTATTTACCGTACACCCAACCAATACAGACTGACTCCAGGATGGCGAAGACCAGCAGGGTCATCCCACTGCAGGCATAGTAATCAAACAGCTGGAACACATAAAGTCCACCCTGTGGGGTAAAATTGGTTAATGAAGAACATTAAAATAACAAAATGCTGATTTAAAGCACTTTTAAAAATTTTATTTTGAATCCATACCAGTATTATCATTAATAATTTATCTGTTAATTAATATGCTCTCCCAGACATGTATTGTTACTCCTAACTTTTCCCAAAACTGAAATTTTTCCCCTCAATACTGTACCTTAAAAGCTGAAAATGTTAATGATGTTAATAATATGCATGAAAGTGCACAAACACAAAATATATTAACCGCCCCGTCTCTATTTCTTACTTCCGTAATCATGACCAGTCCGATGAAGAAAGATCCCACACTGAGGATGAGGAGAAGAATCTTGCGCCGGTGGCCAAGTTGGAAGAAGCTGGGGTACATGTCTGAGATGGCGGTGACCAAAGACTCATGACATACAAACTTTCAAAAGAGAAGCATTGCAATATCGGTCAGACATCCTGATCACTCTCATTCCTGTAGTTTTCAGTCCCAAACAGAAAGTGGTGACCTTACCTCAGTATCCAGACCCAGTACGATGAGCATGATGAAGAAGAACACGGCCCACAGCTGGGGTACGGGCATCTTGGCCACTGCACGGGGGTACGCGATGAATGCCAAGCCAGGACCTGTGGTAGAAATGGCTTAACATATGCTGGCTTTTGATATGTAGCCACCACATTGAGGTTCCTGCTTACCTGACTCCGCCACCACAGAGATGTCCACGCCCTGTTCGTGGGCCATGTAGCCCAGCACCGAGAAGATGGCAAAGCCGGCAATAAAACTGGTGCCACTGTTTAGCAGGCAGAGGTACATGCAGTCTCTGCAATGAAGGATACTCTGTTCAGTCTACTCAGGATACTCTACATACAGTACAGTGCAGTCATATTATATAGGATTCAGCTGCTCCTAAGGGTGAATTCTGCAAGCCACTATTCCTTCTTTCACACTCACTTGTAGCAGTTGTTGCTATACTTGTTGTAACTACCTAGAGCCATTAGACAGCCTGTGCAGACACCGTAAGAATACAAAATCTGTGTCCCCGCGTCCACCCATACCTGAAACAAAGGATTTTGAAAAGGTCAGCACTAACAAAGCTTAATTTGGAGGGAAAAACCAAAAATGCTCTTCCTGGCTCGGAGGATAATTGAGATAATGGGCTGTATTAGACATATCCCAGAGATCCAAGTGTTATTTTTATGCCTTGTGTGCCAGTTCATTCTTTTCAATAACCAGAAATATAATGCATTACCAGATATTTTCAAGTGAAAATGGTGAATTCACCTACAGCATTCAAAATGATTTTTGTTCACCAGGTGCAATGAATTAAATGTAAGAGTTGTTATGAGAGTTAACAGTACCTGAGGATCAGAGAGTCGAGAGGGATCAGGGTACAGATAGAACAAAACACCATCTTTTGCTCCAGGAAGTGTGAGCCCCCGAACCAGCAGCACCGCCAGCATCACGTAGGGGAAGGTGGCTGTGAAGTACACCACCTAGAGGCAGAAGCTCATCTCTAAATGTAAGCCCTCCAGGTGCAATTCTGGGTAGAGTGTCAGAGTGGGGGGTGATCCCTCACCTTTCCAGTAGACCTCACACCCTTCCAGACGCAGAAATAACAGATGATCCAGCACACCAGGAGACACAGAGATAGGTCCCACCGAACAGTGCCCATCTCCCCTATCCCTGAAGACAACCCCAACACCCTCCTCCTGAGGGGACATTGGATAGCTTTATATACATTTCTTAAAGTATCATAATGAGCTTTACAATGGCACATGAAACACTTAACACACTGATTCATTCCCATCATGCTCTGGGGTTCTGTCTGAAAACTTACTCCCAGAATTCCACCACGGGGGAGGTAGCTTTGTCCAGCATCTGATCAGTGATATTGTGGCTCAGTGGAACACAGGTTTCTGAATCATTTCGGAGACAGAGTTGTGGTCAATGGTTCTGTTCTAAGACAAACTGCACGATGTTCTTAAGATCTAAAAATGCAGTCAAGCCTGATGAGAGCCTCTTCACCTGTGTTCCAGTAGTTATGACATGTGGCCCAGGGGAGCTCAGAGCTGAAGGAGAAGATAAGGTATAGCAAGGCCCAGGCCAGGATGACGATGTAGTAAATACTGGTGTACAACACAACAACCTGACCTGCGTATCCCACTCCTGAGAAGCGAGACAAAGGGTGAAAAGTATGATTGAATCACTGTCTCATATTTCGTTATTCAGTTTGAGTTCATTTTCTAATTCATCTTCTGACTACATCTCAGCAGCCTGAATACAGAAGATCTCACTAAACCTGTACCCAAATGTAGCATGACTTCATACTTACCTTCAAAGAGAGGGCAGATCTTTCTCCAGCAGGTGATGCCCCCTTGGCTGGTGTACTGGCCTAGGGCAGTCTCCAGCAGGAAGAGGGGGATGCCACAGGTGAACAGGAACAGTACGTATGGGATGAAGAATGCCCCTGGGGGGAAAAGCATGGTAACTTCATTCCAAAGTATCATACATTAACTATAGTCAAAATACTACAGTGCATTTTATGAGATGAGCAATTAATCAACAATTAAGAAATTTGCATCAAATGTTCCGACTTTTTCAGATGCACAGTGTTTCACATCTAGAATGTAGGATTTTGTTTATGGGTAAACATTCAAGTTTCAATTTATTAATATAGTACAATGAGATGTGTACCCACTTACTCATTTGCCTACTGCAATCAGATAATATGCACAACAGGAACAGTTAAGCAGGATGTAAATAACACCAAAAATAAATAGCACCAAAAAAATCCTAAGAAATGGAAAATCCTAAGAAATGGAAAATGAGATGATGCCAGAGTGTGCAATGAAGTTTCTACTTCATTGAGATTATATCTTATAATTAGCAGCTTCTGAATAGCCTCATGGCTTCTAGGTAGAAACACTTTCTGAATATTGTGGTTCCATTGCTGATTTTCCTGTGCCATTTACCACAAGAGCAGAGGAAGAAAACAGGCTGTGCATAGTAACTGAAGTCCGTGATGCTTTGAGGCATCTTTAGCTAAGCAGCTTTCATGCCAGAAAGTAGTGCTTGGATCCCTTCATGCATCGGTACATGCTGGTGAGGTCTACTGGTGACATCATGACCTTCTTTAGGCACCTGAGGAAGTAAAGACATTGGTGCCTTTTGGATTGCTGCAGATGTGTGTTACATCCATGTAAGGCTGTCTTCTGGTGGTAATTCTCAGGAACTTAAAGCTACAAAGCTTTTCCACAGCTTCCCACCAATGTAAGTGGGATCATGATTTGCCTCCTTCTTTCCGAAATTGCTGGCCAGTTCCTTGGTGCTGCTGATATGAAGGGAAAGGTTGTTGTCCTGGGACTACTCTTCAAGGAGGCTAACTTCCTCAGTGTAGACTGACTCATTATTGTTGGTGATCAGGCCCATAGTTGTGAAATTATCAGCAAATGTATAGCCACACATTAATGTGTGAACATGGACTATGAAAAGGAGCTCACTACACTAACCTACAGGGTGTTTGTATCGAAGATCAGGGTGGAGGAGTTTTTGTTTTGCACGTCTTGGGTTTGTCAATGAGAACGTCCAGAATCCAGTTGCACATGGAGGTGCTGATTCCCACTTTCTGAATGAGTATAATCCATAAACAGGAGCCAGACATTCAGGAATCATTTAAAGAACTTCTTGGGAATGAGGGTGAGTCAGGGGGTCATTCAAACAGTCAATTTTGTTATTTATGTGAGGGGTATATTCATGGGAATACTGCCTGCAGTGCAAATGTTAATCAGTTCTGTGACAATTATTGCATATTCAACCAGATATGATAAAGAGTATGTGAACATACCCTAGTCAACAGACTTTACAGTAGCCTCTGCCTGTAAAAGGAGCACTGTGGCATGGAAAGCTTCCATAATAGTAATCGCTATGACATCATATAGTTTGGCATGCACTGTGTCTTGTTTCCTTGTGCTGCAATGTTGATGGCAATCATTAACAGGGAGAACAAAAGGCAGCACTTCATACTCCAAATCGGGGGATCAGTATTGTGTAACTGGCACGTTTTTTCGCTATTTGGTTGTCCCAGGTGAGTCAGGGCACTTTGACATTTGAGAGAGTGCAGCAATCATAAGTGGTAACTGCACTAACTCACTTGAGAAATAGCACCAATAATAGAATTTTCATAAAGGGTGTTTGAAATCCACTCCATTTGTTATCATCTTATTTGCCTAAATTAACTATCTTAAGGCCATTTAACTCACATGTTTTCAAGTTTCATGTTTTGTCACTTGCACAAAGGTAAATGTACAATACATGTGTGTGTTGAAATGCTTTTAGCATTAATCTGGAGTTTGCCACACCATGTTGGGAAACATGACATGAATCAGGAAAGACTGAAGTTTGTTTGGCCCACTTATCTAGATCTCCTTTGCCTGCAAATCTCCTGTCAATGGAGGATTAAGGCTGTGAAGACTACAACATGTGAGATTTCTGCCTGCTGTTCTAGAGGCCAGAGCAGGTTATATACTTCTAGCATACTGTACAGTAAATACCTAAATAGTTCCAGCTCATGTCACTGGAAAAAAAGAGAAACATAGCAAATTACGGAGACTTTTAGATTAACCATATGAAGTCAAACTGAAGTTTAATGTTATACCTGTGCTATCTTCAATTCAAGCCTCTTGTTTATTGTCTTTGAGCATAAGTCATGGTGCGCGCAGTTTGCTTTGGAGTCTAGTTTTAAGTTTTCTGTAACTGTAATTAATCTCTTAATGTTGTATCTCTGGGTTTTGGTCAGGGCTGCAGGGGCCTCGTCACCAGCTTGGATGTTGTACCTTGGTTGACACTTTGCACATAGCTGCTGTCTTGGTTCTGCGCTTACAGGCCTGGATTCTATTTCCTTTTACTGTATGTCTGCATATTTTGAAATGACAGTAAAATTTGACTTGACTTGAATGTGTCAGAAACCCACCAGTATTGCCATCTCCTGTTGCTACTCCTCATGTATTCCCGATTATTGTCTCCTGTGGTCTACTTGCTGATGCAGACTGTGTCTAGCTCATCTGAGGCTCAGACTTTGAGAAATTAGGCTGTTTAAGAAATGTGTTTGATCTTAAGCCTTTGTTTGACTTTAAGCTAAGCCTAATGTAAAGCTATTGTACTTTTTTGACTAAGCATCAAAAAATTCTTGCAAGAAAATGGGCAAAGACTTTCCTCTTGGTGTTTAGTTGCAGCACTGTTTGACCTGTTCAGGAGTCAAAATATGAAATTTGAAATGTGAAAAATATGAATCATAAAAAAATCAACAATGCCCAAAAACTAACTGCCTGCTCTCTACAGTACCTGCCGCCTGCCTGCTCTTTACAGTAGCTACCGGCTGCCTGCTCTTTACAGTACCTACTGCCTACCTGCTCTCTACCTACCACCTGCCTGTGCGTTTTATAAAACAGCGGCCGCTACATCTGGCATTAAAACACAAATTTTATTTTTGTTGTAATTTTTGAGGCCACAGCCATTAATGAGAATGCGTGTTTACTGAATGTTGATCGGGGGACACCTGTATATTAATAGCTGGAATGTGAGAACAGTGCTGGAAGGCCACATTTTTTAATGTGTGAAGTTAACGATGAGCTCTTTGACCTTTTTAATGACAATGGAGCTGCTATGTTAAATAATGATAAAATAAGTAACGAAACTGATGGTCAGTAAGTTACTGTTGTTGATTTACCTATTTTTTTTACTTTTACATTACGTGATTTTTATTTCCACTCCCAGGCTTTTTCTTTTTACATTAATAAGTGCCAGCTTAATTTCTAACAATTGTCAATTTCTATCAGATTCACGTGGCATTTTCATTGGAAGAACCAAGTAAGATTTTTAAATTTATCTTAAAGTTTACTTATACTTTACATCTCTTAAATTCATAGAAATAAACATTCATAACATTAAAAGACAAACCTCAATTCAGTTTGGCTAAAAGATTTGTTTATCTACTTTCACTTACTTTTCTTTTGAAACAGAACCGACAGCACTTTTAATATTGTGGTAATTATAGTTGTTTGTGAGGTGAAACTGGAGGCTTGTTCGGTCACATTCCTCTGTCCCTTTCTGGACATAACCTGCCACTGAGGGGCACACCTGCTCAGAATAGCACAATAGTTTGAGTATTGGTCTAACCTAGTCTGTCCAGGGGAGGGGGTTATCCCCACAGGTGGACTGTATAGCACAGTTCTGTCACATAAACACTGGGAACATAATTAATTAATTTATGATTAGGGGTAAAAGCAAGCCCAGCAGTGAAAGGTTGAAAAACTGATGCTATTCATTTCAACTTCCTGTTATGTGAGTTTGAATCTAAATGCTGGATTACTGTGTTCCTGGAAAGCCTGAGAGGCACGCCCATGCTCTATACAATTTGTACTCACCTCCCCCATTCTTGTAGCAGAGGTACGGGAATCTCCAAACGTTACTCAAGCCAATGATGTTTCCTGCTACAGCTAGGATATACTCCATTTTGCTGCCCCACTGGCCTCTTTCTTGGGATCCGGTTACCGGGGCATGTGTGCTGCTGTTCTGGCCAGCCATCGGCAGCTGCACCTCTGGTTGGTGGTACTGCTCCATGGTCTTCGAGGAACAGAACAGGTGACACCACCTGCTAATGTTGACAGTCCCTGCCTGTTGATATTATCTTGGCTCTCTCGACCAATCACAGTCCAGACAGTATGTAAAGGAGGATACTTGCAGAGCAGACTGCATTGGAACAGTGCCTCAAGGGACGTGTTTAACTAGTTCTTTTGTTACACAAACATGTGCTCAGTACTTTCGGCACTTGACTGCTACCGGTTTTGCAGGTCACCACCATAATAATATAATTTCCACGAAATCATTCTGAAGGAATTTCTAACTAGAGCTGCCAAATCATCATTTTAGGGCATGGATGTCAAACTGCAGTACTGGAGGGCCAGAGCCCTGCACATTTTTGGGTTTCCCCTCATTTAACACACCTGATTCAACTCCTTGTGCTAATTACCACACAGCTCTTGAGCTGAATCATTTGTTTTGGAACAGGGAAAGAACTAAGCTACACAGGGCTCCGGCCCCCCAGGACTGGAGTCTGACACCCCTATTTTAGGGGAACACGATATCAGTGGAGGATACAGGCTGTTTGAAGGGCCAGGGCACCTATTGATGATGTACACCACCTCTGTCAGATTTACAGTAAGATGTAACAGATGTAAGTTTATTCACCAGCCTGAATTAAGATGGAAATAAGTATTTTAAACTTTATTGTGGCATCCTTGGCAATACTTGACTTTGTCTTTTATTATCAAATGCAGCTAACTTAGCGCAATGCAACATAAAGGAACACTTAATCATGCTGGAGTAGCACAGAGAGCACTTCAAAACAGCTCCCTTTTTCATTGGAAGGGTACACATACAGGTAGGACTGTTTTGACCATTTTAAGGGTTTTCTTCTTTTTTTTCCACATGGGGGCAGCCAGTGGTGACCTTTTCACCACTTTAGGGCACTTTAAGCAAAGTTTTTAACAATGAAGTCACCAGGGGCGTTAACCCTACACCAAGCCCACCAGTACCTCAAGCTGTAGTAAATTCATTTGCATTAGAAGCCGTTTATAGTGGTATTATATTGGTGTTTCAAAATGTTAGGTATGCGTAGGACTAAAGTCAAAATCCTGCATAATTCAGAATTTATTATAGGTGACTGGGCAATGTGGTGGGTCAGTGGTTAGGTTAGTAATGTTTCAGTCCTGCTCCTGTCCCTGTCTTGAAATTGCTTATAGTGCTTGTGATTCTGAAAATACATGCCTCACTGAGACTGAAACCCAATTCTCATAGCTTCTGCCCTGTCCTTTTTGAGCTCACCTTATCCAGCAATGGCTAAAGAGTTACAGAAGATGGATGGATCATGGGCTATTTTTGGACTTGTTACAGGGACTGGGAGCATCAAGAGTCAGATGTATCACAGAACAGAGCACCATATATGGATGGATGGATGGCACATGGTGTCACTTCGAGGGCAAGGATGGAGGGGAAGGCAGGCATGGGGGAAAACCAGAAGGGGCATTAATAAAGAAAACTACAATATAGGCAGGGCAAAGGAAACAGACCAAAAGGGGTCAAAATGGGGTAGGGAGGATCAGGCAGGAACACTAGACACATGGCACACTGAGGAGCACAATCAGGCAGCAACATCAATGAGTGGACTGGGGATCACAAGTCTTTATACAGGGCACATGAGGGAGCAGACATTAGACACCAGTTATCAGAATTTATTATAGGTGACTGGGCAATGTGGTGGGTCAGTGGTTAGGTTAGTAATGTTTCAGTCCTGCTCCTGTCCCTGTCTTGAAATTGCTTATAGTGCTTGTGATTCTGAAAATACATGCCTCACTGAGACTGAAACCCAATTCTCATAGCTTCTGCCCTGTCCTTTTTGAGCTCACCTTATCCAGCAATGGCTAAAGAGTTACAGAAGATGGATGGATCATGGGCTATTTTTGGACTTGTTACAGGGACTGGGAGCATCAAGAGTCAGATGTATCACAGAACAGAGCACCATATATGGATGGATGGATGGCACATGGTGTCACTTCGAGGGCAAGGATGGAGGGGAAGGCAGGCATGGGGGAAAACCAGAAGGGGCATTAATAAAGAAAACTACAATATAGGCAGGGCAAAGGAAACAGACCAAAAGGGGTCAAAATGGGGTAGGGAGGATCAGGCAGGAACACTAGACACATGGCACACTGAGGAGCACAATCAGGCAGCAACATCAATGAGTGGACTGGGGATCACAAGTCTTTATACAGGGCACATGAGGGAGCAGACATTAGACACCAGTTATGCAAATAGCCTGCCTCTGAAACACAATACAACCAGCATCTTGAAAACAGTTGCAAACTCAGAAAACAACAATAAACAAGGTAAAAAAAAATAACAATTGATGCGTGGATAAATTAAGTGACCCAAGCTTTAACTGCAGGTAGTGGTGAAGCGGCAAATTGGAAGAAGCAGACATTCCAGGAAGACAACACATTTTTCCTTTGGTGTTTCATTGAACAGTATGATTATGTGAAAGGACCAGTTGTACTCTATAAGAAAACACATATAAATTAAAGTAAAATAACAAAAAACCATTAGTGCAACTTGGGGGCATACCTGTGTCCGTAATGTGCGTCATGCACACACATGTTTCTAAAACACACTGTTTAAATACCGTTTAACAATGCGCCACTGACTTTAGACTTGGTTTTTATTAGTCAAAATCATTTGCTCTTTTGACGACGTGTGCGCATGGCATGAAAATGAGCAATGCGCTGGTATGAAACTAACATAACCACTTTCCTGTCTGGCTTTGGTTTCCCCCTGGTATTCACCCTCTTCTGTCGTTGTGCCTCAGTCCATTCTCCCTGTGGTCCGCACTGGTGTTTCTGTCCCTGTCCTTATGGTCCTTTCATGTGCCTGCCCTGTCTCTGTCTTGTTTGTCCAGTCTGTCCTGTCTCCCCCTGGTGCAAGTAATGTCCTGTCTAGCAGAGATGTTCACAAGTCACAAAATTTGAGTCCGAGTCAAGTCTCAAGTCTCCAACATGGTTCCAATTTGACATTACTATTTATCAAAAATTTAACTGCCTATTTGTTTTTTTTCTATTAGTAACTCATGACTAAATGGGACTCACCACTTGAACAGTTTGAAAACTCCTTGTGTCATAATTCATTAGGCTTATACCACATAATACCAGCATGCTAATATAATTCCCATATTCAAAAAAGGGGATAGAAGCAATCCTGCAAACTATAGGCCAATCAGGTTAACTTGCATAACTGGAAAAGTAATGGAAGCTATAATCCAAGTGAAATGGTAGATTACCTGGATTCAAATAATATTCTGAGGGATACCCAATATGGATTTATGAGAGGTAGATCCTGTTTAACCAATCTACTTGAGTTCTTTGAGGAAGCTACAGGAGAAATTGATCACAAAAAGGCCTACGATGTGATCTACTCAGATTTCCAGAAGGTCTTTGATGTTGTCCCCCACAAACGGCTCCTGCTAAAGGTCAGAGCTGCAAGGATTGTAGGAACTGTAGCAGCTTGGGTCAAAAACTAGTTAACAAACAGGAAGCACCGGGTAGTTTTCAGAGGCACAATGGCACATTGGGCCTATGTTTATAGTGAGGTACCGCAGGGTTCAATTTTAGGACCACTATTGTTCCTCATTTACATTAATGATATTGACACCAATACATACAGTAAACTAGTTAAATTTGCAGACGACACCAAGGTGGGTGGTGTAGCAGGTACTGAACTAGCAGCAGAGAAGCTACAACAAGATTTTGATTTAATTAGCGACTGGGCTGATACCTAGCAGATTTAACGTAGATAAATGTATGGTAATCCATGTACTGTAGGAAGCAGAAATATAAAGTACAGATATTCTACAGGTTCCACTGAAATAAAGGTAGCTGATTATGAGAAAGACCTTGGTGTGTATGTTGATGCTTCCAAATCCCATTCTCGCCAGTGTGGGGAAGCAATTAAAAGGTAGGATGTTGGGTTACATCTCTATGTGTGTGGAGTTTAAGTCAAAGGAGGTGATGCTAAGATTATACAATTCCTTGGTAAGACCCCACCTAGAATATTGTGTGCAGTTTTGGTCACCATACCTTAAAAAAGACTTGGAAAGGGTGCAACGTAGGGCTACAAGAATAATTCCTGGTCTTAGAGGAATGTCTTATGAGGAGAGGTTAGCTGAGCTGAATCTGTTCAGCCTTGTGCAAAGGAGATTAAGGGGGGGACATGATCCAGGTATATAAGATTCTAACAGGTCTGAATGCTGTTCAGCAAAATGGCTACTTTAATATTAGTCTAAATACTAGAACTGAACTAAATACTAATACTGGCCATAGGTGAAAATTAGCAGGAGAACATTTTAAAATGAATTTGAGGAAGCACTTCTTTACACAGCGTGTACGGTAGTTAGAGTATGGAATAGTCTTCCTGTTAGTGTAGTACAAGCTAAAACCCTTTGTTCCTTTAAATCAGAACGCAGGACCCACTGCACCAGCGTAGGGTCTGACAATGGGTCCAAGGATTTCATCACGATACCTAATGGCAGTCAAGGTGCTGTTGTCTAGCCTGTAGAGGTCTGTGCATTCCTCCATGGATTTGCCTCCCCAGACCATCACTGACCCACCACCAAACCGGTCATGCTAAACAATGTTACGGGCAGCATAACATTCTCCACAGCTTCTCCAGACCCTTTCACATCTCAGGGTGAACCTGCTCTCATCTGTGAAAAGCACAGGGAACCAGTGGTGGACCTACCAATTCTGGTATTATATGGCAAATGCCAATCAAGCTCCACAGTTCTGGGCAGTGAGCACAGGGCCCACTAGAGGATGTTGGGCCTTCAGGCCACCCTCATGAAGTCTGTTTCTGATTGTTTGGTCCTGTCCAGCTCTCCTAGAGTAACTGTATGTCTCCTGGAATCTCCTCCATGCCCTTGAGACTGTGCTGGCATATATTGATGAGGCATCCTGGAGGAGTTGGATTACCTGTGCAACCTCTGTAGGGTCCAGGTATTGCCTCATGCTATCAGTGGTGACACTGATCGTAGCCAAATGCAAAACTAGTGAAAAAACAGTCAGAAAAGATGAGGAGGGAAAAATGTCAGTGGCCTCCACCTGTTGAACCATTCCTGTTTTGGGGGTCGTCTCATTGTCGCCCCTCTAGTCCACCTGTTAAACCATTCCTGTTTTGGGGGTCGCCTCATTGTTGCCCCTCTAGTCCACCTGTTAAACCATTCCTGTTTGGGGGTTCGTCTCATTGTTGCCCCTCTAGTGCTCCTGTTGTTAATTTCATTAAAAGCACCACCAAAGCAGCTGAAATTGATTAACAAGCCCCTCTGCTACTTAACTGACAGATCAATATCCCAGAAGTTTAACTGACCTGAAACTAAACTCGGATTAACCCATTAACACCAAAATTAAAGTAAGATGAACAGTATGATTTTCTATGAAATTCTATTTTATTATATTTATGATAAATGATTACAAAAATGTTTACAATAATTGGGACCAATAAGACAAATAAATAGATTTTTAAACCTTATTGCCGTTTCTGTACAAACACTGAATGCTTTGACAACCATTGTTATACAGAACTTCAAAGAAGTTAGAAACCTGCCTTAAGGAGCCTGTAGGGGGTGCTGTAGCCCTACTACAGTCGAAGGCTAAGTTTGGTAGCGGTCAGGAAGAAGGAAGCAACATAACGTTGAAAATGAGAGGTGCAGGTATATGTTTTAAACATTCCATAGAATGACAATTGGCTCCCAATGTTTCCTGATGGAACTATCCATCCATCTTTTAGAACTACCTATCCAGTAGAGGGTGGCACTGAGCTTGGTCCCTGTCCTAGGAATCCAGTCCGTTACAGAATAAACAATGAAATGTGAAAATCCCTCTGTCTATGCACCATAAAGACCCCTACTTAATCCCCTAAGTATGTTTTACCTGCAGAAAAATGGAGTTACTGTAGGTGAGATACCAGTGATGTTGGCCTTGAGTCTATTATGCAAATATGTTCAAATACGTTTTGTACCGTAAACAAACAATATGCAGTCGCCACTATGTGTGAATGGAAAATATAACACAAATAGGAGTTACGTAATAATTTATGTTATTAATGAAGTGCTGTAATTTTATGTATAGATATGTGACTGTTAAAAACCATCACAAACATGTTTATCAATCACTGAAAGGTACCGCTATAGCAGAACGTTCTGTCTCTCTCTATTTTTTATTTTTTTCAGAAATTCGACCTCTGAAGAGATATAATAAAGACATACATCTACGACAATTTTTTTATACATTCCACGACCGTTCTTGGGCATAATGTACACTTCTTCGCGTTTCGGGTGGTTCTTTGGGGCGCTTTCATTGGACCCCTTTGGGGGATGTTCGCGAACCCTGTTTCAGGCTGCGCACCAGTACAAAAAATTTTTGAACATCTGGTCCGTAACCCGATTTGTTCGTGAGCAGGACTGTACGTGGGTCGAGGTACCACTGTATAGTCATATAAATGTATTATTCTGCTTTGCCTTCCTTATTTGGCTTGGACTGTAGCCATAATGTGGCTACATAACATTTTGTTAACCAGCAAACAATCTGTACAATGAATCACTGAAGTACCTGTAGTTTAGCTCTGGTTTCCCCCCACATTGAAAACTGGGGACTTCAATTTCCCTCACTGTAGCTGTGTTATTAGGTGTGTGCCATCCACAGTAAATGCCTCTGGGGGTAGGACTCAGATTTCCATAAACCTGACTCAACAACTGGTTATTGGAATCATGGATACGTGTAGGAATTTATTCGTAGTTTAATTATAATTTCAATTATTTGAACTGTGGACTTCAAGATGTACCTAAAGAAAGATGCTGTACAAAGATAGTAAGAGTGAAGAATCTAAAGTTGTAAAGAACAGATATTTTATGGGTTTTACACTTTCTTATGTTTCAGCATATGTTTATATTTAAATACTGAAGGTTTGAGTTGAAAGTTATTCAAAACAGGGGCGAACTTAACATTCAACAGTCATCTAGATTATGTGAAGTTTTGCATACATGAATGCGGTTTAGCACAATATAGAGCTCATAACCTAGAAGACCCCTACCATAATAAAACGTACCAACCACAACGATGCTACGAAGTCCATGGTCAGGCTGGGATCTGTATTCCTCACCCCCTCTTCAGTCTCTGACTCTGGTAAGGAGTCTGTTTCTCTAGTTCCAATCCCTGATGAGGACTTTGGCTCACTGGAGTTGCCAGTTCCAGGTGTCCAGGACGGAGAGTTGTCCTTCCTCCCGGGACTGTTCCTGACTGTCCTGAAGAATCCGGCCGGTCAAGGGTTGCCGTCCACCTCAAGGAGGTCAGGGATAGGATGTCCCTGCTTTCTCACTGGTCTGACCGCCAGGAAGTGGAAAGCATATTGTGGGACCTTCTCCTTCTCCAGGAGGTGGTGTGCTCTTCCGACCTAGATTGATGCCCAGGGGAGGCCTCACCTGCTGTGCTGAGCCTCCAGATCCCTGCCCAGGGGAGGCCGCCACCGTACCCAACCTCCACTTCCCTGCCCAGGGCAGGCTGCTGCCACATCCGAGCCTCCAGAACCCAGCTCAATAGATAGTGTCCATGTCTCACAGCCATATAGCAAGACAGGGAGCACCAGGACTCTAAAGACTTGCACCTTCGCCCTCTTCCAAAGATATCGGGAGCACCACACACACCTTTCCAGTGACCTCATGACCCCCCATGCTCTCCCAATCCGTCTGCTGACTTTATAGGAAGAGTCACCAGAGGTAACTGAACCTCTCGACGTGGTTGACACTCTCTCCGCAGACAGACACACTACTGATGGCTGTGCCCAAAAAGTCATTAAAGGCCTGGGGCTGATAGCACAAAACACCTTAAGTGTTCCCCTTAAGTATGACACTTTAGGCTTAATTCCTCCTTAGCTGAGGGATTTATTTAAGGATGTTGCACAGATTCCCTTAAAAGGTTTCCTTAGTTAAGGGAAAACATTAAGGAATTTACTGCATTGAAACATATTTTACGGCAGTAAAATTGTACAGATTCCATGGGGACCATTTGTTGCCTTGCACTCACACCTGTTCATGATACCTGTTATTGCCTCCAAGTGTTAATTTCATTGACAAAAATATTGACAAAAATATGGTCTGACAAAGGGTTTTTTGTGTGACGACAACTAAAACAAAAACGTAGCTGAAATATGCATTAATGACAGCTAAAAAAGCTGGATTTCATCTTTACTGCATCCTAATCTGATGAAAATGTGAACTGTTCCCGCTGGTGTATTGTGTTCACTACGACGTAGTAGGTTCTTTTTGCTCGACTAAGAACTACTGGGTGGATCATATGGCAATCAACTTTGCTGAGCAGATAGTATTATTGTTACATCTCAGTTACATTGAATGCATTTTTGCATGTGTCTCCATATTTCTGCATCAGAAAATTCAATAAATAACCAATATACTTTGATATTTCGGTGCCAGTATTTATTAGTGGGATAACGTTACAACATTTTTTACTCTGTGGAAAATGAAAGCTCGATCTGCTAGCCAGATTTAATAATGAATTATAAATATGTTTTGGGTCAGATAAAGATAAAATTAGATAAAATCATAAATTAACTGTCAGTCAGGTAAAATCAGCTGCTCATCATTAATCGTGCCCCCAGTTGCAGAACGCTCTTCTCGGGATGCGTTTATTTTCTTCGTTTATCAGCATAAACTCATACATGTTGCAGTTAAAGTCAGAGATACCTTAAGTTTTTTTCTTTACCTTGGTTGTTAAGGTCTTTTGTGCAACCGTTAAGGGGACTTCAAGGGATTCCTTAAGTATAAGACCAAGATAAGGGGAAAAACTTAAATACTTAAGTGAACATGTTAAAGACATCTTAAGGAGAAGACTTAAGGGTGTTTCGTGCGACCGACTTTATTTTAAGAAAACCTTGACTTGGACTTCAAGGACAATCTTAAGGTGTTTTGTGCAGCCAGCCCCTGGATCTTAGTTTTTATCCAAGACATTTGCAATCTCAGACAGTCAGTCTCTCAAGAGCCCCGATCAGAGCCTCCATTGACTCCTTGAAGATCACAGCATTGTCAGCAAAGTGAAGAACAGTAAATCAATAGACCACATGCCCCATAGCCGCTGCACCCCACAGTTGTGCCCAACACCCAGTCCATGAAAGCATTAAAAAGAGTAGCGAGAACACACCCCTGGTGAACCCCAGAAACAACTGGGAAGAACGCAGAGGGTCTCCCTCCACTCTGCACAGCACTCACAGTACCAGTGTACAGATCGGCCTTTATGTCCAGCAACTTTGGGGGGTCCTGTGAAGTCTCAGGATGTCCCACAGAGCATCTCAATCAACGGAGTCAAACCATTTATGAAAATCAACAAAAGCTGCAAAGAACTTCTGCCAGTATTCGCATTTGCACTCAATGAGAACCATCAGTGTCAGGATGTGGTTGATAGTAGACTTCTTAGGCATAAAACCAGATTGCTCCAGTCACTGGTAGGGGAGCAAGTGATCACAGATCTTGTTAAGGATGACCCTAGCAAGCACCTTACTTGGCAATGAGAGCAGTGTGATCCTCCTGTAGTTGTTGCAGTCCAGGTGATCACCCTTCCCTTTCCAGATATGGACAACAAGTCCCGATTTCCAGTCAGTTGGGATGATGCCTGACTCCCAAATGGAAGCAAAGATTGCCTGCAATGTCAGGAGGACAGCCTTACCACCAGCCTGGAGAAGTTCACCCTGGATACCACAGATCCCTGTGGCCTTCCCTACCCTCAGGTGAATCACCAGTCATGCAATCTTAGCAGATGACTGCAGTGTCATGCATATGGACCATTCCATCATCTGCCCTGACTGCAAATCTCCAAGGAACAGATTCAGATGCACATAAAGCTTCGATTCCCCTGTAAGCAGGACATGGGTCACTAGACCTGCTGACAGATTCCTCTAACAAACATACCTCCTTATCTGCCCTCAGAGCCCTCACAGCCGTCCTCCTCAGTTCCTGGTACAGACTGGAGTTGCCACCAAGTCGTGCGCTGCAATTCCTCTCCATAATATCCAGGGTGCCCTGCAAGATGAAACACCTCCTTCTGGGAACACCGGCAACACCAACACAACTCTCAACAACCTTCAGGGTCTTGTAATGGAAGGTATCCCATATCACATTAGAATCTCACCCAAGTCTACAAGTTCTGTGTGCAAACTCATTATAAACAGCCTGATCCTGGAGTCTGGCCAGCTTCAGCCTCATTCGCCTAGTAGGTGGTAGCCTACGGGACCTAAGCTGAATCTTCAGAGTAGCAACAAGTCTGTGGTCACAATTCACATATTGGGCTCTTCTGCAGACCCTGCAGTTCTGTAGGAACCGCCAGTGTCTGCCCACAAGGATGTAATCAGTCACCTTCACCGCACCACAGGAATTGGAGTACCAAGTCCAGCAATATGGCTCAGGGCGTTGGAACCAGGATCCAGCATCCAACACAGCTCCTGACCTTTTGCAATTTCAAGGAACATGGAGCCAGTTTCACCGTGGTCGCCAGACCCGTGGGGAATGACATAATCCTCATACCTGTCAGTGCAAGTTGTCACACTGAAGTTGACGATCAGAGGAGTGTCACCTCGTGACAGAAAAAAATGAACCCAACAGAAACAGAAAAAAATAAACCCATCCTTGGGGAAATTCTCTTTTCACCTGTCCCATCTTCCTTCCCATGGTAGACAAGTGAGAGCAAGCTTGGGGGTCACTGCACAAGCTCAGCCAGTGAGCAGTGCCCCTGGAGCTGGAGCTTAGTGGCCCAACAGTGGCCCTGGAATTAGAACTAGTGGCCATTTGATCACAGTGACCATTTGGTCCCGGCTTTCTGAGCCAACCCCCCCCAAGTGTTTCCTCATGTGCTGGATTTTCTGAAGCATGTAGGGAAACTGGATTCACGAGCATCTGAGCTGCTTTCAGTAATAGTGCTGGCTGCTATTAACACTTGTTAACCTTTATCACTAGTGTAGCTCTGTGAGATTAAGAGGCCGATGGATATATGCAGTCTTCATCAATAAAAATAATACATCCTATATTTTCTCTCATTTATTGGACAGGTGCTTCGGAAAGAATACTCCCATAAATGTCATCAACTCCATCAAAACAACCTCCACCCTTCCCCCAGGTACAAGTCTGTCACACTGAAAACAAAAAGCTGGCCAGAAAAAATAATTTTCATTGCGGCACAACTCCATGCAGAGCATGAAAGGACACATTCATGCCTATGGCTTTGAGGATATCGAAACATTTGCTCAAAGCATCTGCACTATAATAGCATAACTATATATAAATATTTGTAAAGACAATAGCATTTTATTTGAATGTAGTTTTACTTGAACTTTTTTTGTCAAAATTCCAGAGCAAGCAACATCAGTGCATTTGCCTTTCCCTGCCCTAATCATGGAATAGTATAGCACCAGGCAGACCGAGGCACTGCAAGAGCAGCAAAGGACAAGGGGACTTGCTTGCCAGGAAGAATGCACTCTTATTACAGCCCTTATAGGTCAGACGCCAAATTGTAAAGGTATACACATGGTGGGAGATTTATGGGTAAGGACACACAAGGAACACCACACCCAACGACATATACTGCCAGGCCCCCTTCTCCAGGGACAGCCAGCTGGCGACTGCCTGTTGTGCAGCTTTCTCCTGGCCCCAGCC
Source organism: Mormyrops boulengeri (assembly GCA_026781065.1). NCBI lineage: Eukaryota > Metazoa > Chordata > Actinopteri > Osteoglossiformes > Mormyridae > Mormyrops > Mormyrops boulengeri. The sequence goes on from JAODLD010000113.1 coordinate 9,611,394, forward strand.
CTTCTTTCTACTCCACATAGTGGGGCCCTGATGTGTGGCAGGGTTAGGCAGCCCTGCACAGTTGCTCCTGCACTGCGACACAGGTAGTCTCTTCTCACTGCTTGTGGAGGTCTGCTGTCAGCTCCAGAGTGAGGCACACCTACGTATGGTCCTGCACTGCAGCCTCCGCTTCCTGAAGCTCGCAGCACTTATGGGCCAACTGGGTTTCTAAACTGCAATACACCTCCTCCCAGCAGAGCAGTGCCATCTTGCGGCCCCACAATGACACCACCACTGCCTCAGCCAGACAGGCCCGGCAGTTGCGCTCCTGCTCCCAGCTGGCCAGCTCACTACGCAGCCACTCCAGCTCATGCCACACAGATTCCCATGGCCACCTCCGGTCCTACTGATCCCACTCCCACTGCTTGTCAAGATTGCAGCATTCCTGGGCTAACCGGGCCTCCTAGCTGCGGCACACCTCTGCCTGTTGCCTCTGCTGGTCGTGCTCGCAGATGGGTTCCTGCAGCTCCTCACAGTTGATTGGGAAGCACCGAATAGCCAGAGGGCAGCCAGAGTCTGCAGAAGCTCAGCTTCCTCACCCAATGACATCGCCATCTCCGATGCAAGTCCAGCAGGCTGGCTGGCTGGAATGGCTTCAATTCGCACTGTGCGGGTCCAATGTATCTTGGAGCAACATACAGCACAATATAATAAAGAAGCATCACACAATGACTGACTGAGGAAATGAACAAAGGCAGGCACTTAAATACATTGATAACAAGGACTAACAAAGGGCAGGCGTGAACAACTAATCAAGCAGGCCGTGGAACAACAAAACACAGGTGAAATAACTTACAATTAACAAGACCAGGAACTAGGGAATCTAACAAACACTAAGGCTTAACCACACTAGGGAAGAATAGGAACATACATACATAAATCCACTAACTCAACCTCATGTCTGGTGAGTTTATAGTCTCGGGGCTGTACGCTCAACCTACTGAGCTATGTGGCGGTCCGGGTAACAGGGACAGCACACTGGGACTGAAGGGCAGGGTAGGACGGTACAGACACTGACAGAAAACATCAGTGATCCCTTATGTATCTGAGACTTTCGTGTCTCGAGTTTCGAGCCTGAATGTTTGAAAGTGCCCCATTTGTCTCTTTTCAATATCCAACGTTCATGCTAAACCAGTCGAACCCGCCCACCCCAGTCTGCCCACCCAGTCTGAAACGTTTAAATGAAATGACAGTTTTTGAATTAATGTGAACACTGCTTTGCTGAATCATTTGGTGACAGAACTGCTTATTACAAACACTTCTTTATGGCTTCGTTCTGCCCCTGTGGGTGACCTCCAGCCCACACCATGAAACAAAAGTGCAGTGGCCCATGCTGAAGGATTACTGCAATTTGAATACCTGTAGAGTGGAAAAAGTGGGAGTAGCAGGTGTTTTAATTTTTGTAATGCCAAAGGTTTTTGTTACTAGGATAGTGACTAAGGCAGCTAGGCCTCGAACTATGCTATTAACGTCAGGTTATTATCTAGCAAGCCACCTTCCTCACTATAAGGAATGCCCATTTGTGGGAGTGTAAGTAGTAAAATATTTATCCTCAATCAGGGTGCAGAACTTCCTATTCTGAATGACACTTTTGTATTAACGTCCTGTACCTGGACTTGCCCAGAGCTGTATCTATGAGAAGGGGTCAGGGTGAAAAGGAGAAGGGTGAGAAGATCTCTGGGGGGCAAAGTTACAACTTATAAAATATATTTGTATTTCATTGGTTTTGAGGGCTGTGAAAGCAAGATGGATTATGAACAGTGACACGATATATTGTTATTTTTGAAGTGACAAAAAGAAATTATGTGATGCAGAGGAAGATGGAAAGTAGAATGGGCTGGGAAATTACAAGAAAGATTCAAATATTATCTGATAATGTTTCTGAGGATAATTTTTGTAAAGAGGGAGGGGCAGCATGGTTTAGTTTCACATAACCAAAGTTGGGGTTTAATTCCTATTTCTGCATTCCTAGTTTCTTCATGTGTTTGTGTTGGTTTCTTCCCAGAGTCTAAAACATTGTGAATTGATGTCTGTAAATTTACAGTAGTGTGTGTTCAATGGTGGGTTTGTGGTTTCTGGGCCCCCACTGAAAAAGTCACTTTCAGCCCAACAAAAAAAAAAGCTAGTCAGTAGATTCAGAAGTGTGAGCGGAGGTGAACCGTTGCCGCTGTCTGCGTGCCCTGCGATGGGCTGGCATCCCATCCAGAGCCTGCTTTGCAGTGTGCTTTCTGTGGTAGTCTGTAACCTTACTGCAAACCTGTACTCAAAATTCCATTCGGGAAAAGGGATGAATGAACATTCATTCAAAGTTTTTTGAGAAGAGCTGTTTTACTAAATTGTTTTAATGTGAGAAGCAGGATGCAGCATGTCACTTGTGACCAGGTTTAGGAGAAGAGCTCTCCTTCTCTCTCCTTATTTGAGCCTCTTATCCTGACCCACGTCATCTAAAACAGGCAGAAGCAGGATTGATTATATATGGGAATGAAAACAGCTCCATCTCCATATATCCTCCATGCCATTATAACAATACGAGGTGCTGGTGAGTGCAGAACATCCCAGGAGACACAGGACACAAGGAGGAGTAATAGAGGATGCCGACACTTCCACACAGTCACAAACTAGCAGCAATTTAGAGGCATTTAAATTTTAAAAACGTGCTCCAGATGTGGGATGAACTACCTGTAGTAAACCCATATGACGTGGGATGAGACAAAGACTCAGACGGGCAACTCAGACGACTCACTCATGCACCTCATTCCCTCTTACATACGGAAGCTCAAAGCTACAAAACCCAAAATAAAACTGGTGAAAACATGGTCCACTGCAGCCACAGATGCTCTGAAGGACTATTTAGACTCCACTGACTGGGAAATATTTAAATCCACCAACAGCAACCTGGCTGATTAAGCTGAAGCAGTCACCTCCTACATCAGCTTTTGTGAAGAGGCTTGTATTCCAACAAAGTCCATATATAAATACAATAACAAGAAACCTTGATTTACAGTTGAGTCGGCGAGACAACGCTTCAGCAAAGAAGAGGCCCATAGGAATGGCGACAAAGAGGAATACAAAAAGGCCAAGCATGCTCTCAAAAAGGCAGTCAGAGCTGTGGTACACAAATACAGGGACAAACTATAGGGATATTATTCTTCCAGTGACTGTTGTTCCACATGGAAGGGAATTCACACCATCGGTTTTAAACCGAAGCTGCCAATCACTGAAGCTGAACCTTCACTGCTAAACCAGCTAAACAACTTTTACACAAAATTTGAAAAACAAAGGACTATGCCCCCTCCCAACCAGTCATCTTGCAACACCTTGTCTGCCTGCCATTCCCCCACTACCAGCTCTCTCTTCAAAGGTTCCCAGAAGCCCACCCATCACAATCACTGATGAACAAGTGAGACACATACTCCAGAAACAAAAGATCAGGAAAGCAGCTTGCCCTGATCATCTCACCATTCGCTTTATGTGTGTGTGGTCATAATGCTCCGCAGTGTATAGGTATATACTGTATTGCTCCAGCTGTCACTGCCTGAGTCAGAACATGTTGATAAACTGTAAGGTTCCTGTGCGTATGCAATGACTTCAGTTCAGACTCAGAGTTTCAGCACTGGAACTCGCTGCTTCATTGCTGGGAGTCAGTCTTCCAGAAATGGTGCTCCAACACTGGGAGTCTAAATCGCATTTCTGTGAGTCAGCAGGCTTAAAATTGTCCAGATCCGTGCTACATTTTGCATTATTTTACAAAGCAGTTTTTTTTTTTTTAAATAAAGTGGCTTAGAATATATAGTGAATATCTGTTATTAGAAATAGTCATGTTGGTGCCACGTCACTGTTACACTGGGAGCATCTGCTGGAGGCCCCTGTCTGGGAAATCTGCAACTTGCACCTATGGCACATCTTATCCTGCGTCCCGAAGGAATCAGATGACATTAAGCCTGAATGGGCTATGTTCTGGGACTCCAATGCAGAAGCAGCTGTGTGGAGCTGTGGCCATAAGGTGGTTGGTGTCTGTCACGGTGGCAATCCCCAAACCCGGTGGTGGACACCAGCAGTAGAGGGAGCTGCCACACTGAAGAAGGAGGCCATCCAAGCTTGATTAACTTGTGGGGCTCCTAAAGCAGCTGACAGGTACCGGCAGGCCAAGCAGAATGCAGCTTTGGTAGTTGCTGAAGCAAAATCTCATGGAAAATAGGTTTTGAGTCGGCCTCAGAAAGATTCTGGCAAACTGTCAGGTGACTTAGGAAGGGGAAGCAGTTACCCATGCTGATTGCAGCAAGGATTGAGATCTGTTGACCTCACATTAGGATTTAGTAAAGCATTGGAAAGAGTATTTCAAGGACATCCTGAATCCCACTGATACGCCATCCTTGGAGGAACTAGAGCTGGAAGACTGAGCTATTGATCTACCAGTTGATCTATGTTCCTACCGTCACCTGGTTATGAACTCTGGGTAGAAATGAGTTCCCTCCACAGGGTGGCTGGACTCAGCCTTAGAGATTGGGTGAGGAACTCATACATTCAGAAGGAGCTCAAAGTGGATGCTGCTCTGCATCAAAAGAATGCTGTTGAAGTGGTTCAGGTATCTATGTAGGATGCCACCTGGACAACTCCCTGGGGAGGTGCCTTGGGCATGTCCCACTGAGAGGAGGCCACAGGGCAGACCCAGGACACACCTTGGTATTCCCCTGGTGGAGCTGGGGGAAGTGGCTGGTAAAATGCAGAACTGGGCATTCCTGCTTGGACTGCTGCCCTCACTGCCTTTCCTTAGATTAGTGGCAGATAATGAATGGATGGGTGGAGCCATAACATTAAAACCACTGAGCAGTGAAGTGAATAACATTTTCTCAATTATTTCATTACAATGGCACCTGTCAAGGATGTCATTATATATTAGGCAAGTGAACCGTCAGTTCTTGAAGTTGATGTGTTGGAAGTTGTCACATTCCGATCGTGCCGCTCCTCCTGTGTACCCTCGTTAACCTCGTGTGGAATCCTCTTCGTTACCAGCTGTACCTAGTCTTGTTTAATTGAGTCCATGTATTTAAGTGCTTCCCAGTTAGTCTTTCCCCAGTCTTGTCATTAACGTTTCAACCTCTTTAGTGTTTGCTGTGTTCCTGATTGTGGCATCCCTTCAATAAACCCTGAGTTTTACCCCAACGCCTGGACTCCAGCGCTTGTCTCCCTGCCGTGCTCCCAGTGGTTCTGACAGAAGTAGGAAAAATGGGCAAACATAAAGATCTGAGTGACTAAACTGGTGAACCAACGACGGGGTTACAGGCACCCAAAGGCTCATTGATGCATGTGGTGAATGAAGATTAGCCCATTTGGTACAGTATTCTTGAAATAGAAGAGTTCTTGTCACAGAAATTCTTGAAAAAGTTTATGCTGGCTATAATAGAAAGGTGTCAGAACACACAATGCATCACAACTTGCTGAATACTTAAATGCTTAGAAACAGACCAGTCAGACTGCTTATGCTGAACCTTGTCCACCGGCAAAAGAATCTTGGGCATGTGAGCATCAGATCTGGACCAAGGAGCAATGGAAGAGGGTGACCTGGTCTGATGAGTTACATTTTGTTACATGTGGATGGCCAGGTGTATGTGAGTTGTTTAACTAGTAAGAGATGGCACCGGGAGGCATAATGAGAAGAAGGCAAGCTGACAGAGGCAGTGTGATGCTCTGGGCAATATTCTGTTGGTAAACCTTGGGTCTTGGCATTCATGTGGATGTTACTTTGACATGTATCACCTACATAATAATCATTGCTATAGACCAAGTACACCTCTTCTGGCAGCGGTATTCCCCAATGCCAGTGGCCTCTTTTAGCAGGATAATGCATCCTGCCACACTACAAAAATTATTCAGGAATGGTTTGAGGAACATGAAAAAGAGTTCAAAGTGTTCACTTGGCCTCCAAATTCCCCAGATCTCAATCCAATCGAGCATGTGTGGCATGTGCTAGACAAGCATGTCCGATCCATGGAGGTCCCAACGTGCAATTTACAGGATTAAAGGATTTGCTGCTTACGTCTTGGTGCCAGATACCACAGGACACCATCAGTGGTCTTGTGGAGTCCATGCATCGATGGGTTAGAGGTGTTTTGGCAGAATGACAGGTGCTTACATAGTATTAGGCAGGCGGTTTTAATGTTATTGCTGATCAGTGTACATAAGGACGATGTGGTCAATAATTCCACCATGCACCAAGTTTCACAGCACTAAGCTTTGGCATATGTGAGAAACCGTCACAACTGTACATGGGAGAACTGAACATCCAGCCAGAGAAATGACAGCTGCCAGTGCGGGGGGCAAGAAGCAAAGACAACATTTGGCAGGAATGGGCAGTATTTCTCATACATGTACAGTATTTAAAATATGCATTTAAAATATGTACTGTATTTCAGACATTTTAATGAATAGTCATTAGAGTCGATACTTGATCACTTTTGTCAAACCAAGCTCCATTCAGGCCTGTTTGTGTTGAAGGTTTTTAAGATGTTGCTGAGTGAAGTGCTTAAATTGCGTTTGTCATTTTCATCTTAAATTTAGCTGTTTTGCGTTATTTGCATCTTTCTGAGTTTGTTGTTATTTTTTTCATTTGATTTTTTATGAAGCTCCCCTGACAGCAGAGGAAGATGGTCATCTTGCCGGAGAGACAAGACGTTCCATGCGCCCACCTAGATGGGCCGCCACAAACTGGGACCTAAGTGCAGCCTGGTGACGCCTGGTGAGAGCAGAAAGATATCGTGCCTGTTTATTTCAAGGGGTTGTAAATTGTTTTACGGTGGCTGGAGTGCCAATCCCTCCACCAACCCCCAAAGTTTTTCCCTTCAGTTGGAGGACCGCAGTTTAACGTCATACCCAGGACACATAATTCTGGCATAACAAGAAATAAAGTATTTTGTATAATATACTATGACAGCAAGGTACTGGAATAATTTCAAATATTGCAATGTGATTTTGTTGTAATAAATATTGGGGTATTTATGAAACATAAAAGGAGTTCAACATAAATTTCTCACGAACCCGACTAGGAGTGATTTAAACAGCAAGGATGAAAATAATTATGATTGTCACAGCGGAGGTAAAACTTTAAACTGTGTTTTACTCCACAGTTCTTCCGTTACTTCCGGGTCAAAGCCCGGGGGAGTGGGGGTTGGAACTGTGGGGCATGCGCAGAGCGCCTGGGCCAGTTCAGGGTTAATTGAACGTATACATGTAGCAGTAAATCGACTCTGGGTATCTTAGTCCAGCTTTGAGAAATTTGATTTAGCATGATTGCAGTCACACTAACAAGTTAACATGTACTTTAAAAGTCCGGTTTGAGTCGGACTAATACAATAATTCGATTTTATTAGTGTGCATGTAAATATACTGAGTGTGCTTGTGAATGAACAGGTTGATATAGAAGTATATGAAATGTATTTTTGTATTTGTATATAAAATACAAAATACTGCAGTTTATTTAGATCAAGGGTCTCCAACTCCGGTCCTGGAGAGCTACTATCCAGTAGGTTTTCTATTCCACCTGGCTTCTGATGAGCCACACCTGTTC
>JAODLD010000113.1:9624339-9693585 GCA_026781065.1 Mormyrops boulengeri
GAGTAAGACAGGCTAAGTGTAAAGTGCAACAGTGCAATAGGTTGTGCAAAAAGTTATTGAGGTAGTGGACTGTGTAAGGTGTGTGTGTGTGTGTGTGGGTGTGTGTGTGTGTGTATCAGTTCGGTCTCTGATTGTTCAGAAGTCTGATGGCTTGGGGGAAGAAGCTTTTGCACAGTCTGGCAGTGAGGGCCTGAATGCTCCAGTACCTCTTGCCATAAAGCAGGAGGGTGAAGAGTGTGTGTGAGGGGTGCTTGGGGTCCTCCATAATGCTGGTGGCTTTGTGGATAAGTGAAATTCAGCATCATACAGTAGGTGTACATGGTTGTTGTCCTCAGGAATATGAAGAAAAAGTGCAAGCTGCACCTGCAGTTCAATCTGGCCGACCGAGATGGCAGCTTGGCACCTCCCTCTCCCAGTGCCCAGGCGCGGGGCCAATGGGCCACCAAAATGGAGTTCCTGCTGGCTGTGGCAGGACAGATCATCGGCCTGGGAAATGTGTGGAGGTTTCCATACCTGTGCTACAAGAATGGGGGAGGTAAGCAGAAACCCCAAAGAACATGGTTACTGTCTTCAACACCATGTAGATCATACTGTATACTCTGCAAAAAAATGTATATGGTTGTGAAGATTACAAATAAAGAACATATGAGAGATGGTGTGGTTCTGGTGGAGGTAGAACACTTGGATTGATGGGGATAACATCATATTAACAATATTGTCTTAATTGGTCATATTTCTTTAGAGTGTAGTGTGAACTAGGTTTTGCTGGTAGTCTGTGGGCTTGGATGAGAATCCAACCAAAAATAAAAGTCAGAAGAGACAAGAGGAAGAATGGATAAATATTTAATATGTTAATCATTTTATTTTACAGAAGTATCAATAAATTACAGTATTACAGTAAAGAATAATGATGGTGGGCTAATCCATGACAATAGAATGAAAAGTTGGGACCCATAAATTGCAATGAGGGTGGTTCTCCTGCCGAATCATGGCATTGAACTGCTAATCACATGAAAGGGGAAGGAGGCAGTGCTGACGGATTTGCTTGGAAACCATTTTTTACTGTTTGCTATAGGAGAGACTAAGCAAATAGCACTTACGTTTTGAATATGAGAAGGATTATTTCCAAAAGCAGATCAACTATGAGGCTTGCTAGTTTTTGTATTTTTATTTTTGGCACAACGTTATATTTGCAACAGCATCCCTTGAAGGGCGTAGATTTGGGTATGGAGAGTAGGGACCAAGTTCCAAGTAACATGGGTGTTTAGGGGGGCGGGGGGATTGGCACTGATTGGGTCCCTATTGTTGCATTGCATTTGCATCCTTGCATCTTGTGCAGTAAGATAAGATCACTGAGCAGTAAGATAAAATCAGTAAATCAAATTAGTGCAAGTCATTGAAGACTTTAAAAGGTGAAGGACCATTAAGGCCAGAAATAGCGTCTTCAAGAGATTGTTATGCTATCTGTCCAACACAACATATACTACTAATAAATAACCAATAGTTATTATACTGCTAATAATAACTAATAAAAGGCCAGTGTGTTCCTCCGCTCAGTTGGTCATCCATCCCACACTCTTACAGCCTGACAATTAATTAACTTGTTGTGAAATATGAGCTGAATGCTTCTCTAACCTCATTTTCCCCAGGGGCATTTTTCATCCCGTACATTCTGTTCCTGTTCACCTGTGGCATCCCCCTCTTCCTGCTGGAGACCTCCCTGGGCCAGTACACCAGCCAGGGGTGCATCACCTGCTGGAGAAAGATCTGCCCCCTGTTTGAGGGTAAATATTTAGGGTAACCAAAACCAGTGGATTATTTTGTTTGTTGTAAAACTGAAATCTTAAAGGGGCTTCTGACAGATGAGCTCCCAGAATAATAGAATCTAACCCTCCCTGCCTGCCCTTACATACCAAGGAGCGCAAGATCTTGACGAGTTTTATGGTGAACTTATATCCAGTTTTCCAGCATCCGCTTTTATAGTTATTTATAGCCATTTAATTTTTATTAATAATTTATGAATAGCATGAATACATTAATTGAAATTAGTGTTATATACTGATTTTAATTCATTCATATGCTTTTTATTCAAACGTGCCCCAAGGTCCTAGAAACCTGGGTATGGTATATGAAGGTAGTGCAGTAAAAATTTAGATTTCTGTATTGATTAAGGTGTTCCTTGCATACTTTCTATATGTTCCTCTACCCACGTCTCTGTGCTTAGGCATGTGTGTTTCTCTCCACCATCCACAGGATTAGGCTATGGGGGTCAAGTAGTGGTTTTGTACTCCAGTATCTACTACATCATTATTTTGGCCTGGGCTTTCTTCTACCTCTTCTCGTCCTTCAGTTCTAAACTCCCCTGGTCCACCTGTGGAAACTTCTGGAACACAGGTATTAAAAACACTGGTGCTGCATCATTATTGAAACTATAAGTGGAACACAGGAAATCCTGGTAGCTCATTCTTCTTGGAGCCTTTCAGAACAGTATAATGGGACTAGTGCCACAGAAATGGAAGGAATTGTTAACCATAGAAATAACTTTTCCTGTTTTCTGTCTGACACTTACAGCCACCTGTGTTGAATTTGAAATGAAAAACATATCGAGAAACTGGACATTTGCAGAGAATGCCACGTCACCAGTGCGGGAGTTTTGGGAGTGAGTTCAAAGAGGCTTGTCATCTCCAGCCACAGCCATGCAAACTGACATGGCGAGTAGTAGTGCTTACAATGTCAACAGCGAGACCACCGATAAACGGAAGGTGGTAGAGGTACCAGGGCTGTGTTTAGGAAATTGTGGGGTCACAGTACGCATTTTTCTGCTGCCTCATTTCTGTGTAGGAAGGGAAATTAACACGAATGTCAGAGCGCAGATAAAATTGTTTGCGAAATGCTGACATTTTCTGCTCCAGGAGACGAGTGCTGAACATTACAGATAGTGTCCATAACCTTGGGGTGATAAAATGGGACCTGGCTTTGTGTCTCCTGCTGTCCTGGATCATCTGCTACTTCTGCATCTGGAAGGGTGTAAAGTCTACTGGAAAGGTGAGGGATCTCCCCCCCCCATCCCCAACTGGACATTCCTACTAGGAATCTGTCCAAAAGAATGTACTTAAGGTTCAGTTGCTGTTTTTCAGGTGGTGTACTTCACAGCCACCTTCCCCTACGTGATGCTGGTGGTCCTGCTGATTCGGGGGCTCACACTTCCTGGAGCAAAAGATGGCATCATATTCTACCTCTACCCCGATCCTGCCCGACTCGCTGACCCTCAGGTACTAGTAGATAGAACTAATGTATACCAAAGTCATCACTCTGATACAACAGTGGATTGCTAAAACACATAAAATGATTATACACTGAAAGCGTTACATTTTTAGAGCTTAAGCTATATAAATTAAATTGTAAATAAATTACACAGGTGCATTTAAACAATTTTATAGTTCAAGTCTGTGCTGGAGCCATCACAGAAAGACTCTGGTATACTTTTCATATGTTCAGCTCCACTCTACAGTATAATGTGATTGTGCTGATACCAAGAGAGAGGAGTATGAGCAGGAGCAATGGATTTGCAATCGTCTAGTATTATTCCAGCTTTGAAAAAACAGATTCTTTATACTTGCCATCCTTAATATGTTTTACCGCTGCAGGTGCCTCTCCTAGGGATTTGTGGCTCTTTTTGTGCAATGTAACTGATTGCATCCATTTGACTTAACATGCTTGATGAAACCCTAACTTTTTGCTGGGTCTTAGGTATGGATGGATGCTGGGACACAGATATTTTATTCCTATGCTATCTGCATAGGCTGCCTGACAGCCCTGGGGAGTTACAACAAGTACAACAACAACTGCTACAAGTGAGTGCAGCGTGGAGTATGGAAAGGAGGGAGTTTGCAGTAGGAAGTATGGAAGGAAGGGAGTGTGCAGCAGGGAGTATAGAAGGGAGAGAGTGTACAGTAGGGATTATAGAAGGGAGAGAGTGTGCAGCAGGCAGTATAGAAGGGAGAGAGTGTGCAGCAGGGAGTATAGAAGGGAGGGAGTGTACAGTAGGGATTATAGAAGGGAGAGAGTGTGCAGCAGGCAGTATAGAAGGGAGAGAGTGTGCAACAGGGAGTATAGAAGGGAGGGAGTGTACAGTAGGGATTATAGAAGGGAGGGAGTGTGCAGCAGGGGGTATAGAAGGGAGGGAGTGTGCAACAGTTAATGAAGGACAATTTGGCAACATCATTATTCTTATATTCCGTATGTATCTACAGCCCAGGGTGTAAGCTCTCCTTGAACTTCCTAACATCAAAGCTTCTCATGACTAGTGATTGAAGAGAGTATCTTTTGTTGCAGGGACTGTATATACCTGTGCCTTCTGAACAGCACCACCAGCTTTGTGGCTGGCTTTGCCATCTTCTCAGTGTTGGGCTTCATGGCATATGAACAGGGAGTGGACATCTCCATGGTGGCTGAGTCAGGTACAGCATGCTGAAGTTAGAACCGGTGCTCAGACATTGTATGCACACTGTAATCTCTTCTGCAATGTATTTTCCCCACAGGTCCGGGGTTGGCGTTCATTGCATACCCTCGAGCAGTCGCCATGATGCCCTTGCCCCAGCTATGGGCTATCTTCTTCTTTGTCATGATCATCTTGCTGGGCTTAGACAGTCAGGTGAGGCATTGTTAGGACATCAATAAGTCAGGTTTCCCAGTACTCAACCCAAGTAAGCATAATGTACCTTTGTGTTTGTTTGTTCTCTCTTCTTTAATGTCACAAATGAACATTTTGTATTTATCTGATTAATGTACTCCTTTTTAGTTTGTAGGTCTAGAGGCTCTCGTTACTGCCATTTCGGACATGTACCCTGGCTTCTTCCAAATTGGACACCGTCGCAAACTCCTTCTCCTAAGCATAAGTGTGGGATGTTTTCTAATTGGCCTGGTTATGGTCACAGAGGTGAGAGATCATCTGTAGAGGTCTATAGTACCCCTTCCAAAAGTATATAGGACCTACTAAACCTCAGTGAACTTCCTCTTTGCAAGTGTGTTTATTAACATTCTTACCTCTTGCCATAGGGTGGCTTGTACATTTTCCAGTTGTTTGATTACTATGCCTGCAGTGGAATGACCCTGCTGATTTTTGCCATCCTTCAGTCAATATGTATCGGATGGGTGTATGGTAAGCTAATAATAAAAAGGGACCCATATCCCTGATACAAATGAGACAAATTACCATTTTAAGACTCTTACCCCTTAAAGTAACTTCTGCTGTTTTGCTGCAGTTGCTCTGAGCTGTTGATTGTGGCTTTGTCTTTTCTTGACAGGTGCAAATCGATTATACAACAACATTGAGGATATGATTGGTTATCAGCCACTGCCTCTGATTAAATACTTCTGGCGTTATGTTACCCCACTTATCTGCGTTGTGAGTATTTGCATAGCTGGGAATGGCACTGTGAATGCACACACACACCCACAGCACCTGATATCTACTCCATTTGGTGTCCAGGTGGACACTGTTTGCTCATCCCAAAACTAGAAATCCACTTCACCATCAGTGTTGCCTTGAGCCCCGCTGCATAATTATTACCCTTCTGTCTTTTAGGGCACCTTCATCTTCTCCCTGACTAAGTACACCCCCCTCAAATTCAACAATGTCTATGAGTACCCCTGGTGGGGCTACGCCATTGGTTGGTTCTTCACCCTCTCTTCTACACTCATGGTGCCTTTCTGGATGGTATATGTCATAGTCATCACCCCTGGATCAATACGGCAGGTACGATCATTTGCACACCCAACAAGGGTTTTCATTCTTTCTTCAATAATGATGCAGTATGAGAATGAACTGTGTTCTTCTGGTACCAGCCCCATTTTTAAAAAACAGTTATTGAATAGCCACTAAAGTAGGTAGATACATTATACACTAAACTATTAACTCAATACATGTAAATTTAACCTGGATAGCTACTAGCTGGATAATATTGAGTATTCTTCTCTTAACGTAGTGACTGATCTATAAAATAATTGCTTATAGATGAAGTCTCCAAAGTCACATTCAATTTTTAGTTTGTTGGAGTGCATAGACGGTTTGATGGGTTTCAATTCCTGTTCTGATGTACTGAATGTACTGATGTTCATCTAGCTATAAACATGAATACACTGGCAAGGAAAAAAAAAATTGGTGTCATGAAATAAATAGTGAAATCATCCATAAAGGTCCTTTAATTATTATGTACAAAATTTTATAATGAGCTTTGGTAACGATCTTGCAGTCTTATGGCTGCTCTCTGCCTGGGACTGCCTCATGACCTCTTGGTCAACCTGCATTTTGCTTATACGTCTTGCACCACTGACAGGCTCCCCATTCAGTAACCTCTGATACTGACTTTTTCCCTTTCTTTATCCCAGCGACTCCGTGCCCTCTGCACGTCAGCTGAGGACCTCCCCCTCACACGTGCACAGAAGGAGAGACTCTTATCCTCTCCATACCAACCTGGAAAGCTTCCTGGATTGTACCTGCGAGACATTGGGGCAGTATAGCCTTCCGCGGGCAGCCTCAGAAATCTCAAGTCTAGGCAGCAAAGGCCGTGGCTTTGCACAGACGTCACTGCCTTTGAGGAAGCAAGGTGGCCAAGTGTTGCATTTTATTTGTTGGACTACTATTGTTAAGAAACTGGACTGTCTTTTACACTGCTCTGACACTGAAGTGTCATGGACCAGGGATCACCTATTTGATGTTGCCGGGATGTAACTATGGACAACTTTGTCAGTAGGTATGATGCACAGAAAAGCACAGGACTGTTTGGTCCGCTGACCACCGATGTTCACAAAAAAAAACCTAAACGAATAGTCTTGACAGAAGTTTGCTCCTTGTGTTGTTATTCATGGCTCATTAACTCCATGCCTTTTAGCAAACACCCAAACAGCCTGTCTTCTAGGTGATGATTGATTCAGTGGTCTGGCCACACTCTTGCAAACTCAACACCAATTATCTGCCTTGTGTCATAATTCACTTTTTTTTAGAGAGAGAAGTTTATTCATACATTTCTAGTTTTTAGTATATTAATTATACTGTAATCATAACATGGTGATAATATATTTTAATAAGAATTGGTCCAATCATCATTATCATACTTTGACCACCTGTGGTGGTGTGGCATTAATGAATATAAGCTAATCGATTTAATTTTCAGCAGAGGAGCCAGAAAAGTAATTTGGTCATTGCGTGGTGAAAACCAAAAGAAATGGTGCTCTCCATGTCACTTGTGTCAAGCATGTGGAATATCTACCTCGTTATGTTTTTTTGAGAGCAGGCGCGTCTGACACGTGGGGCTGGCACATCAGACCTGCTCTCTGGTTGGTCTACCCAGTCATGCCATTGTATCGACCCACTCCACCAACTACGGATGTCTAACCAGCCCAGCGCCCCAGACTTGAACACGGCAAAGGTTAATCCGTAGCAATGCTGTACCTGGCCTCTTGCATGCACTCCATGCTTCAGAATGTCTTACCTTGCTTTTTTGCAGAGACTGTGTGTCTTAACATAGAAGTTCGGTATGTGGCTTTACCGCCAATAATGCCTGAAGGGCGACAAATTGATCAGATAGTTTTCAGTTTTTGTTTTTATAAAAATCAAACAAATATTACTTAAAACATCATGGGAAAAATGACTACAGAAGATCACAGACGAATATTTCTCTAATTATAGACAGCCCAAGCTGGCTTCCAAATCATCCCCAGTATGCAACACCATGGGTGCCGCCGAAATTGCATACTTGCACAGTATGTACTGAGTTTCATCAGAACCCTACTACTCAACCATTAATGCAGTATGTACTGTATCTATGCAAGAGAACAGTATGCATGCCATCTTGTATATTACCTGACCCAGATGTTTACCGGTGACGTAGCTTGACCCTTGCGAAAGTTAAAAACGGATAAAACCAAATAAATGGGAAAAACAAAACAAATTCGAGTCAACTTATGTAGCTCGGTATTGTTGTGTACTTAAATTTGTATAGAGGCAACACTTCATCTACCATCTTGACAAAAATGTCTTAGCAAGCAGCGTTCTTAGTCTCTGGTTGCAGCTCCAGTGGCCATCTGGGAGATTTCACAGAACGTAGTATGCCATCAGAATACTGTTTGCTTACTGTCTGACCCATACTGAGGATTCAGACATACTGCTCATGTTGCATGCCATATTTCACATACTACATAGCAAGCAAGTATGCAGTTTCGAACGTACCCTATGTCTTTGACCATAGTGGTGTCATTTACATGGTACCAGTGAGCTAATTCAGTGTCTGAGCTGAAGCCAACAGTAGAGGGATCAGAAAGGATAACTGCAACGTAAATGAACTCACAGATGCCCCCATCTGTTCTACTGTGTTTCAGGAGTTCGGGTGACACACAATTTTACATCCATGTTCTTATGCTGTAGCTTTATGGGTAGTGAAAAGATTGCTACCACCCAATGACCTTATTATGGATGTCATATTTACTTGGCTTTTGGCTTACTCGTCACCAAACATCCCTGGCATAATTACAGTATAGGCATTTGTTTCATATAGCAAGCGTTGCCTCAAAAATGCAAAGAATGTATAGTATTGTCAAAAAACTGTGTAATTTATTACCTAATTGTTGCATATTTTTGTACATACTTGTAGTCCATTCCCTGGAAAATCAGGACATGCCCTTATAAGGTAATTCTAGAAGAATCACGTTTGTCGGTAATATAGGTGTTTTTTTTTGTTTGTTTGGACTTCTGTTTTATGCAGTGTGGCCTCTAAGCCAGCTTTGTAATACCACAAACATAACAACATCATAAACTGCAGGGGATGCAACACTGTGATCTGCATTGCCCTCATAATGTGACAACACCTATCCCTGGTGGTAGATTTGAAATCCTGAAAGCACCACTGGGAGAAGCATGGTGTCGCCTGCAAGATGCTCCTTTTGTCTCTTTTTAATTGTTTTTCTCCAGGGAAAGGCAGAAACAGCAGTAGCAACAGGATGGAGAGAACTTTTGAGAAAGAATGACTGAAAGCATACAGAAGGAGAATTAGGGACAGAATGAATATTGGTATTCCTATAATTCTGAAGTTTTACTTCTCTGTTGTTGATTTCATTTCCTTATCACTGACAGAACTAAATAAATAAATCATTTATTGTTTGCACATCATCTGTGTGTCCTGTATTCTCTAGCCATAAGAGGCTCCATTCTTAAACCAAGATAAATATTTCCAGGAACAAGGATGACAAAGATGAATTTATGCAAGAAATATATATTTTTAAATCAAATATTTTTTTCCCAAATAAAAATGAGAACAATTTTCTTCGGACGAATTCCTCCACAGAAGCAAAAGAAAGTGTTGAGTCACATCCTGCAGTTGAGTCACAATGCCTCAGTCACTGTCGGTGTTTTGTTGGGCTGTTAACTCACAGGTGTCCCTGTACTGCTCAGTTTCACTAAAGCTAAGCTTTTACTGTACAACCAACGGAAATAGGTAACTCTCTAGACTCCAAACACTTATAGGCAAGTAGGTCTCATCTTCATAAACATAGCAGGGATCGCCTTAAGTAAAGATAAATACATTAAAATATATTGCAAAGAAACTCAAGTTCGATAAGGTACTGACAGAACGAAGAACCCATCGGGTGGCCTCAAACAGAAATGTTGCACAATATGTCCAGACCTGCAAAGTTCTGGCTTGAAATTTTCACTGCAAAATGGGCCACCCACCTGCCTGTAGGTGTTCAGTGGAATCCCGGCTGAGGGGCCGCGCTTAGACATGGTCTGCACGTGCAGCTGTTGGGTTAACCTGTGCGGCACCACGCCATACTCCAGGGCGGGACACAACAATGGCAGGGCTTCGGCATTTCGAGTACAGAACGATAACAACAGCCAAAGGCTACAGTACAATGATAAACAGTACTTCGATTGTCCTCTTTAGGTACGGGGGCTGACTTCTCGCTGCATCTGCTTGATGTGTGTATGCAGTGGGGGGTGGGTTTGCAGGCCTTCTAGCATTGGTGGTGGTATCATGTGGAGCTGGAGGGTGGAGCACATGCTCTCAATACCAACAGAACCCAACATTAATCAATCAAAAAATAACTGCAAACTGGAACGACATGGACCAAAGAAAAGAACAAAGGCAGGATCTGACTACATGTACTGAGTACGTGAAGCTTTGATTCTTCACGTTGTATTATCAGATTTTCATGCAAGATATGTCTGCATGTCACTGGTTTGTCTAGCTGAAGAAACAGAGCCCCCTGCTGTACCACCACCACCGACCCCCACCCACCAGGCTATAAAAAGGACAGACGGACAACCCGACCTTAATACATATTGATCACAGAAGCTGATGGCCACAAGTAAGTTGAGCAGATGTCTCCTTACTTGTAAATACAAGACACCACTGGTGGAAATTCACCTCCAAACATGGTCTAGGTCAGGGTTATTCAAATGACGGTCCTCAAGGTCCGAGCCCTGCTGATTTCCCAGCCTTCCTTTACCTGTGAGTCAGGTGTGAAGCCTGTGGCCAATCAGAATCAGTTATTATTAAACTAACTACCTGGGAGAACTGAAAACAAGGCCTGGATTTGGAATCGAGGGCCCGATTCGAAGAACCCTGGTCTAGGTGAAGCCAGGGTGGGTCTTATGGCACTGGTAGGTAGTGAGAAGCAGGTTAAATTAGTGAAGGACCAGCACAGCCCTTCTCCCAAAACTTGATAATGCTTCATAGTTATGTACACCAAAGCTACAGACATTAAACCCAATATGGAAATGAAAAAACAGGTGCAAAAACACATATGTGCGGTGGTGTTCGCTGTTGGATATGAAGAGGAAACGTGTAGCTTTCCTCATGACAGCAGCAGCCGTGCGGATCTGAGTGGCTATCCCTGACTGGCTATCCCTGACTGGTGACTAAAGCTTTGTAGTTTGTCCCACTCCTGTGTAAGATAAACGAAACGCACACCTCACTGAAACAGTGGTCAGAACAATCGTGAAATCATCTTGTTGCCAGCAGAAAGGAGGACAAAAAATGGGGGCCACCCCCTCATTAACCGCTGTGTCTCCCCCCCCATGAAGACATGCACGCAGACACACAAAAAGCAGGCAGCCCTGACACAACCAGCTGTGCCGTATCCTTCTTCCACCTTCCTCAGAGACTGACAAGGACCAAGAGGAAGAGTGCAAGTCTGCCAAAGCAGAAGGAGCATTGGTCCGAGGCTGACATCAACAGGGCTATTGAAAGCAGGCCCAGGGCTGGGTTTTGTTATATCTGCCTGTCTACTCTCAGTCAGGTGGAAGTCCCACCCTGGGGCAGCAATGCAAATAAAGGGCAACAAAAGAAAAAATGAACAACAATGAGACTCAATAACAGTGACAGTGATCAGTACGGGAGACAGAGAAAGGCCTTGTGCAAGTAGCTCTGTGGGGACCCAGGGCATGGTGAAGATGGTTGTGTGGCTTGTGTGCGATTTTTCGGGGTGAGAGGCAGGGAGAGAATGAGCCCAGGGTGTTATTCCCTTCCCGGCCTCTCTTTCCCCTGATGGTTCTTTCTGCTGAGGTTGTGGAGAGGTAGGGGAGGCCAGCCTCCCTGTCTGCTTTCTGGTTCAGTTTCCCCTGGCCTGCAGGGGGCGATACTCAGGGATGGTCCTCACTCAGACATTGCCTCTTGGCTCCAAGATCACTTTCTTCAGACGTTTCACTCTCATCTTTCCTCTTCAGTTTCCCGGCCTGGAGGGGGCAGGATCAGGCCACAAAGATTAGCCACAATTAATGTGAATGTTCCACCTAATGGGAGGCTAATAATGTATTAGGCGGCAGTTTTGTCCGTGATGGGAAAGTGCAGTATGTGCAGGTCTTCCAAAAACTCCAGTTAAGCAGCCTATGGTCTGCACACTACCTCATCATTTTCTTCAATTTGACTTTCTGTATCATTAGGTCGCTGTGACGCATTTGTGCCACATTTTACTTACACTCTCCTCAGCCCTTCCTCCCCAGATGAGCCCATCTTCCATCCACTAAATCCACCAAAGCAGGTACCTTCTCACCATCTAGCTGATAGCCCCGCTCCTTCCCTGCCCACCATCCCATAACACCTAGCACTGTGCTGCTTACTCTCACAACCCTGCTCTCCTTTGTGCAGTCGGACTAACTCCCGAACGCAGCTGAGATTTCATTTCTGATGCTCATGTTCAGCCACCTTGTACAACATCTTCAATGCAAAGCCGGCCTGCAGGAAGCCTGTGCCGACTCCCACACTCATTTGTATCCCTGCTTCCTAATAGGTGGGACAAATATCTATAGACTTCCAGATTACTGCTAGCTGACAACTACATTTAAGCCAAGACCTCTGCCTTACTTACTTCCTTTTGTATGTGCCTTATTACGTACGTCACCATTCACTGTTATAGACACACTACATTAATCGAATCTGCCCTTACACTGACATTAATCCCTTCCTTTGTGTGACACATAAGTCTTTGATCTCTTTGGACAAATAAATTGGAAAAATATACAAATAAAAACAGTTTGGAATGTTGTTTTGTTTCCCTTGAAACCTTAGGTGTTCGTGTTTTTCTTCTACACTCTCAGATAAAAGGGTACCAGTTTGTACCTTTGCTTGTCCCTGGGGCTGTATCTTACAATGCTGTACATTTTAAGGTACAGAAATTCACTCCCCAAGGTACAAACAACATTAACGTACCCCCAATGGTACAAACATTTTCCTCATAGTCCATTTCTGTACCTTAAAAGGTTTAATTAGCTACAGCTAAGGGTACAACTGGCAGACCCTTGAAGGTACAGCACCAGTGACAAGCAAAGGGACAATCTGTACCCTTTTTTTTCTGAGAGTGTGATGACACTGAACCATGCAGTGCTTGTAACCACCTGTAATTATTGCATATCTGTTTACAATCATGATGCTTCATCTAATTGTGCCCCACAATGTACCGGTAAACTGGCTAGAGTGTCCCCTGCCTGCTCCAGGATAAGTCATTATGCAAGATGGAGAAACGGATCTCTAACGTTAGACCGAGATGGTCCTCAAATGGTAGGCAGAAGCGGCCTAATGGTTAGGGAGGCACACTAATATTTGAAAGAGTGCTGGTTTGAATCCCCACTCAGTAAAGTACCATACAGTACCGCTCCCTGGGTGCTGGATTAGCTGCCCCCTGCATGTCGCAGTGTGACATAGGTTAAATGCAGAGGACACATCTAAATCACTTTCACTTCACCAATACTGAGATACAGCGTATCTTGTTAAAGGTTATGACCTACTAAAGTGTGTCTACTAACGCTTTTTGTACCCGTTTCCTAATAAGCCTGAAAGTACACATTTATCTGCCTGAGACAAAAAAAAAACAGAATTCAGCACATTAGCATCAGCTGTCAACAGTCCGACCAGGGCTTTAAATGACAAGCCGCTGACTGCATTATAAAAGAGAAAAACAACCACTGTTCCACCTCATTATAAAACATATGATATAAAAACAAATGAGTGACAATTTAAAACTACTGCAGATTTACTCGGATATATTATTAGGCCATTTGTAAAGTGCTGCAGCTGGTGAAATGTAAGCTTTAGTGGTGTTATTGCAGATGTGTTTCAGACATAATTATATTCAACAAACGCAGAGAATAGCCTTGGGACACAATTAGAATTAGTTCTTTCAGGGAACCAACCTTATGCTTGTACTTAATGGAGGCCTTGCAAGAACCAGATCATTACACATTACCAAATTAGGAAAACGGCAATTACTGCCGCAGGCTCATCTAACAAACAAGTTGTGACATTTTTGGTCCGCAATTCCCAAAAAAAGCCATTTCCCAACACAATTCTGGGAAAGTAGACTCCTAAGAAGCGTTATAGTATGATACGAAATACTCTGCATGCGAATGTTATTATAAATGTCAAGCGTAATTGCTTAACCAATCCAATTGGGATGAAAAGAGGTTATAAAACACACTGTTACGTGTAAACAATTCTGCATTCTGTTTGGATGAATGCTAGAGAGGGCCCGGCCCACCTTGGCATCATGCTCGGCAAACTTCTGGAACATGTTGGCATAGATCTTCTTGTCGCGCTCGTGGTGCTCGCGGATCTTGCGCTGGCAGATGCAGATCTGGGTGCGCGCAGCACGGTTGGAGGGGTTCACCTGCAGGACGTGCTGGAAGTCATCCACCGCCAGGCTGAACTCGTTACGCAGCAGCCGGGCTTCCCCACGGCGGTACAGTGCCTTCTCATTCCTCTCATCCAGCTCAATCACCTGATACGTAAATAAGCATGGGCAGATCAGTGCAGGCACACGCACACACGTAATCGAACCTTTGTGGGCACCACTCATTCATTCCTATGGGAAGAATGCCAATGCTAACTATGACAAACTTAACTCCATCCCAGCCCTACCCATAAGTAACCAAACATAATTCGGGAGTTCTCTTGCATTTTTAGTTTTTTGAGTCACAGATTTTTAGAAAACTTTTAGATAACTTTTTAGAGTTATCAGGAAACTCGTCCCCATAAGGTAAAAAAAAAAAAAAAACTGGTAGGCCTATTCATCACATTGTGGGGATATTTGGTCCCCATAAAGTAAGGTATATCTGGGTCTCTGTCACAGAAAAATACAAAATGTAATCAGTGTTAAAGTCAAGGTTTAAAATTTTATATTGACGCAAAACGATAATAAGAAAAAACACATTCTTTATCAGTGTCTGGCTAAAGTGTGCACCTTTTGCAAAATGTTTGCAAAGTTATATAACACAGCAAAAAAAAGAAGCTAGATCCTTCTAGAAACTAGTTTCTGCTAAGACAGCAGATGCAAATGAAATGCTAATTAAACAGTAACTTAAAATCAGTACGAACCGTAATTTATTTGCTTGTGGTTAATTACTAACCACACAAAAAGGACCACTACTTTGTCTTTTGTCCTGAGACCACATGCCCAGATTCCTGATGCCTCTTTTAGTACTGATCTTGCTTTCCTGTATCTTCCCCCTTTGTGCTGAAAACCAAATCGGCTCTCTCGTTTTCCTGTCCCCCTCCATTTTGCTAAATCCATCTCCGATCCCTGGCCGAGACAGACTGCCTGGTTCTGTTCACCGATCCAATCAAAACAAATCATAACGCATGTACGTTCACAGACAGACACACACCCCACACAGATGTGCACACAAACATGGAGACCGTGTGCACACAGACAAGCACATGCACACAGGTGCGTGTGCGAGTCCCGTACCTTGTTGCAGTTCTCCACAGCATGCGCGTATTCACGCAGCCGCAGGTGACACAGCGCAAGGTTCAGCTGAGCCACCAAAAGTAGCGTTTTCACAGACTGCTGCTGCTCCACCCCCAGACCGCACTCCATCTCCAACCAGGACACAATGCGCTGGTACTGGATCACTGCCTGAGGGTAGCAGGCCGCCTAAGACGCACACACACATAAAACATAAGGACACCGCTGGTCTGTTTCTGAGTGTTTTATGGCTTTCAGAAACAGAAACTCCGCTAGCTGGGTATCACACAGTCAAAGTCTGTAGGGAATTCATATGAAAAAAATCCTCCGTAGGAAAGATGTTGATTTTAATGTTGTGCGCTTGGAGGGAAGTTTCCGGACACAGTGTGTTCACCGCACAGGCCCTTGGAGCTCCAAAATACCTTGAAGTACTGCGTTCCTTTCTGCTTCACAAGCACAGCTAGTTCCAGCTTCTCCTTTAAGTCCATTTCCCAGGGTTCCTTGGCCTGTGGGCAAGCATGACAAAATCAAAAACAAGCTACAGTGGATATAAAAAGTGTACACATCCTTGTCAAAATGCCAGGTTTTGTGATGTAAAACAAAGAAACCACAATAAATCAAATGGAATTTTTTGATACCCTTCTCTTGACTGATACCTTTCAAAAATGAGATCCCTTTGATGCTTTGTAAGCTCTCTGTGGACCATGGCTTTTGCCGTAGAATGCCACTGAGTTAATGCCAGGAATATCTCACAAGGACAGTCGAACTTTATTTGGGGTTAATCAGAGTCACCTTAATTGATGGCAGTTGTTTTACCCAAAAATGAATGAATGCTGTAATCAAATCAAAACGTGCTTCAACAAAGTATTAGTTCATGGGTGTGCACACTTATGCAACCAGCTTATTGTACATTTAATATTTTCCCCCTAACAGATTTGTTTGTTTTTCAAATTGAATTGTACATTAAAGATGATAAAAGTTTTTAAATTATTTATTTTGGATTATTTTTTTTTTTTTACACAAGACCTGCCATTTTAACAGGGATATGTACACTTTTTATATCCACTGTAGCAGGTTTTAAACTTTTCTCCTAGTTTTTTTCAGAGGGTACTATATTCATATTTGCCCCATTATACATGGTATTAGATTCCAGGAAAATAAGGGGAGACATTCAGCTCGACTAACTGGGGAGTATTTGGACAATTTTATCTAGCATCAGCATTAACTCTACTACAGTGTTAAAGATTATGATGCCAAACCCTCATCACCTTTTAGTATTATTAAACTAATTCCCAAATGAAACTAATTCCCAACTAATTCCCATTTGTGGCACTGTGTTCTTGAGTCATGAGATCACCATTGGTTGAAGCTGAATCTATTCCTGAAATGCAGCAATAACAGTTGTACTGGGCTTAGTACAGTTTTGTACTTCCCCCATGCAGAAATTATTACCTTGAATTGTATGCATGATTTTCTACACTTTATAAACCCATAGCATGCTATTTCTTTGTTGACTACATTCTAACTGTGTGATTATGAATATATACTTGCATTAATAGTTTATCCCTTATCCTATTGATGTCTTATCCTGTTGATCACATGGTAATGGTCACTGTTTTTTTCCTGAGTCTAACCATGGGCTGCCCTCTGGTGGAAATCTTACATTAATGTTAGAAGTTGAATGAGAATTCCTGAGTAGGAAACATATAGTTACTGGGTTTCCTTGTGCGTGACCCATGTTGCCAGTTATTGTCATACATAAAACCTGCAGGAATATGATCCCGAGAGCCATGTCAGGTGGTTCATGCTCATGAGTGATGCAGTTAGCTGCTATTATTCTGGCGTTTAACTAGCGTTTCTGCCTCTACCACCCCACGTAACACTGGTACAGTACATTCCATTTTACCAGTGAATTACTTTGCATTTGAATAACATCTTAATTACTCAAACTTTTGCCTTCTTTATAGTTTTCTGGGTCTTGATACATTTTTCTGCTACACTTCATATTTTGTCTGCAAATTAAATGAGAATATTTAATATGATGGGCTTTATGTTGTAAATTAGGTGTGACTCAATGACAGCAAAGTGCCAGGTCCCAAGGCAACACAACAGACCCTCACCCACTCTAAACATAATGTTTTGCATTATAGCCACACAGCCCCACATCTGTCCAGAGCACATTGTTCCAAGATCCTTGTCATTCATTCAAATGCTATTTTGCAAACTTAAAATGTGCATCAGTGTTCTTCTTGTAATCCTCCTATGAAAGTCATTCTTCTTCTCTTGACAGAGTCTCATGAACTCTGACATTTACCCATAACAGGAGACACCTCTAGATATCTGGATGTAGTCTTGGGACCTTTTGAGATTTCTCAGAACCACAAAATCAGATGTTGGAGAGAATTTTTTAAGACAGACATTGCTGGGTAGATTTAGCAACAGTCTTGATCAGCCTCCATTTGTTGATGATCTTTGTTGTTATGTAATGATGTACCTCATATTGCTTGGAAATGACTTTGGAGCCCTTCCCAGAGTGATAAGCAAACCACATTCCTTTTTCAAGACTATCACAGAGTTCTTTCTTCTGGTCAAAAACCTGAGTCCTTATGAACAAACTGCATTTATGATGATGTAAACACTGCCACTGATGACCTAATCAAAAACAAATGCAGATGAGGGAATGACCCTTCAGTTATTTTTTTTTCCTCACAAGAGTATTGAATCCTAGATATATGTTCTTTAATACACAGTGACAAAGTAGATTATTTCCATGTGATTTCTGTGAAATTTTATACTGTTCTGACTGTGAAGATCAAATAGAATAGCAGTCATAAGTTTGAGTACGCTTGCTTAAAACCAAAGTCACTCAATTTTATTTATATAGCGCTTTTAACAACAGTCATGTATGTTTAAACTGTACACACTTGTATATTAATAGGAGTGGATTTGGCCTTAATAGGAGTGGAGATGGCTCTGCTCACAGTGCTGCCTCAGAGTCATTCTCACACATGTATATAATCTATACAGGTAGTCCCCAGGTTAAGAACATCCCACTTACAGACAACTCGTACTTATGAACGGACTGCCGTAAAGCCCATTATATTAATAATCCGGGTTGAATACAGTGGTTTGAAATAATGAACGCACGCACAGCTCTGTGACGCTCGAGAAAACATTGCACAGCTCAGCGGTGTGTCGACTCAACATACAGTACAGTACTCTATGTAATTTCTTTTATTATTATTATGTATTGTATTATTCTAATTCTGACTTACAAATTCGACTTAAAGACAGATTTAGGGAACGGAACTCATTCATAACCCGGGGACTGCCTATGCTAATGTTATACAATGCAGTATATACAATGTAATGGTTAGCAGTACAACATTTGCATCTTCTACAGTTAATAGTTTTAATTTCTGATGCAAAGTGACAAACTGTTCTTGCACATTTTTTAGTCTGCTTGTAATTACACTGCTGTCAAATAATATCTATTGAATCCATCTGTAGCACGCCTCTGAATAGTTAAGAGAGACAGGACAACCTTTTTGCACCTTGCACTGATGCAAAATATTGAAATGGATTTGGACACGCCCATAAACTTCAGTACCGCTTTGCACTTTACGTTCTGCATTAGGTCATCAAAATAGAGCCCCGAGTCTCACCTTTTCAAAGCTCTTGAGTGTCACTTCATACACCAGCTCTGCGTTCGGCCCAATGTCCATCTTCGGCCTGCCTTCTTTCCCAAAGCCGTATCTGAAAAAGGGTGAGAATAAATGGGGAGTTTAATCACCACATACTGGAATCACTGAGGGCCGGACCAATTAACATGGTTTCTACACTCCTGGGCAAAAGCAAATGGAAACACCTTTCAACCACTCATCAACTGTTTGAAGCCATTAACACTGCATGGAATAACACTGACTCTTCTTTATGTAAAAAACTATCCGCAAGTTTACCCACTAGACTAGAAGAGAAAAGCTAAGTTACTTTATCTGTTTGAAATGTAAACAGGGAGGTGGGACTGACTTGGGTTTTAGGTATAAGAGGCAGCACTCCCCCTTCTGCATCTTCTCCATGGCACGATCCACACCCAGGGGCACACTCACGTCCTCCGCCTCGCCCACCACAAAGCACACATCCCGCTTATCAAAGACCCGTCCATTACAGCTGCCCTGTATGTGCACTAATGGAGGCAGACAAAGAGGGCTGGGGCTTAAAGACTGCCATCGCAAATGAAAACACTTGAACAATGAAAAAAAGATCACCAGTCACAGACCAAAATGTATACTTCAAAACAGGTTACAAAGTAAGCAATTTAATAAATGAATAATAAATACAATTCATTAACAAATAAATTAAATGAATCATAAAGAAAATGTGCACTGCCATTCATACAGCTCAGTCACACTCTGAAGGACAGCATGATCCAGCACAAATTTTCACTTCTCTGCCGGAGAAAACATTTGATGTTTTAACACCCCGCACAGATTACTGGGGACATGGAATCCAGGCTGGGATAGGAAGGGAGGGACAGTGGGGAAGAGACAGAGAGAGACAGGAAAGGATGGAAGTTCAGGGAGGAAGGACAGGGCAGGACAGGGACTGAGGTTTGCAAACAAAGGCTACGCCTGACTTGAGGCACGAGGCCTCTGCTTCCCAGCGCCTCATATCTAACCAATCTAAGCTAAGGCCACCAAATTGAGGCAGATATGTTTACAGTCTTTGAATGTGAGTCTGGCTGAGCTACGTAGCTGGAAGCCAGCAGCACACTCATGCCTCAACACCTGTGCTGCATAAATAAGTTGGCCAATCTGGCACCCACTTTAGCTGCACTCACCACTGACGGTGGCCCCCTCGTTTGGGTTGCTGAAGCCCTCCCCTTTGACTTTTATCCTACGGACGATGCCGCCGTCTTCCGTCAGTTCCTCACCTTTGAAGTTCAGCAGCTCTACCTGAGGGAGACGTTAGCAGAGTGAGGGCAATATGGGAAGAGCCGCCCCGGATATCAGGGAAAACTCACCTGCTCTCGTCATTATGAGACAACATTGTTCTGGTCTCTGTTAGAAATATATGTAATCATGAAAAAAATAATTACATACAGAACTGCACAGAAGTCTTAGACTGTCAAAGGAAATGATGGTTAAATCTTCTAACTGGTGTAAATACAGTGGTACCTTGACTTATGAGTTTAATTCGTTCCGTGACGGAACTCGTAAATGTGCTTATAAATGTCCGCTGTTTAGAAAATATTTTAACGCCCTTGCCTGGCGTTATAGCCTTTATCGACTTCTTCTGCTTCAGTAAGGTGCAGATTGTAGAAGCGCTACGCTTGTACTGCTTCGCCACGTCGACTAAACAAACACTTTGGTCATGTTTTTCGATAATTTCTTTCTTTAATTTCAGTTTGATACTTCCACTGCGAGCTAACCGCTTAAAGTGAACGAGTGAGAGCCGGGTTGCTGGGCGGATGTTTCGGCGTTCACTGCGTCAGCTAGCGGTGGGGTATCTGAAGCTGGGGTATCTGAAGCTGGCTCGTTACCCGAATTTTAGCTCTCAACTCAGAGCAAAAAATTGGCCGATAGACGAAAAACTCGTTAGTTGAGACACTCGTAAGTCAAGGTACCACTGTATATGACTTTATGTTGGTCAAAGTGTGTCAGCTTACCCATTTCAAACCTCTCCTAAAGCCACCCCAGCATTTGCAGCAACCATCCAATATACCCATGCGTTTTTTGACTCAACCACTAACATACCACGTATGGCTTCTCAATACTTCACTGACTTTTTAAACTAATCAAATTAATTAAGTGAGCTGGTTGCGAAATGTAACGAATACATGAAATGGATGAGCTAGCCAGAGGAGAGGTTTGGAAACTGAAGTGATGTTCTTCTAGCCGTCCAACACAATATCAGTGACTTTTTCAGTGTCCTGAAAAAATGTTGTGTTAGCTTTTATTGTGTTACTCTTAATTTGCATATGTTCTGAGCACTATGGAAACACCAACCTCGAAGAGCAGCGCCGAGTTCGGGGGGATCTTGGGGGGACTACCAGCCGTCCCATAGGCATACTCAGACTTGCAGAGGAACCAACAGACCTCCCCCCTCTGCATGGTGGCCACACCAATGTCCCAGGCCTTGATCACCTGACCTAGTCACACAAGAAGAAACAAGTTTTTTCATCCTGCCTCGATTCACAACACATATGTCTACCACATGGGATACAACCTCCAGTATGCCACTAGATGACAGGTGTTTACATGAGTAATACAGCATGCATTAAAATATCAATGCTATACCTACTTTCAAGAATATGTAGTTTTAGGATAGTACTTGATGTACTATATAGGCATAGCAGTAAGTTTCACAGCTAACCTGACTTTCAGCATTGTAGTGAAAGGCTTACGAGAAGATGAGCTCTCTTCATGTAACAAAACGGCAGCTGTTACATACCTTTGCCCAGATTGAAGGTGAAGGGCTCCTTACGGTCCATGCTAGAGTCAAACTTCTTCCCATTCAGCAGCTTGCCAGTATAGTGCACGTATACCTTATCCCCAATCATAGGCTTCTCTGTATCCACACCCTGCCACTTCACCACCTGGAGTGATCCAATAAAAAAAGCCCTTTTTAAGTGCGACAGCTGTGGGCATACACTAATACACCCATCATCAAGTCTAAGCCGTCATGTTCTAATCCAAATAAATGACTTAAGTTCTTCTTTCCTTTGTAATTCATTCTTATTGATCCTCAGAGGACCCAAGACAGGTTATTATGAGAACAAATGATTTGAAACACTCAGTGGGCTGTATCTCAATCCTTTCTGGGAAAAAGTTGGCATTCACCAAGTATATCTACTAGTAATAAGGTTGGAATTGTCCTGAAAATTGTGGAATATTATTGTGTGTTCCTGCTAAAGTTCCTCAATTATAAGGATACAACTCACATCTTAGGAGACCTGCGGTTGTCTTTTAAAATATACTTTAATTTCATTGCAGTTACATTTTATTGACACGTATCCAGAGTAACATAATACATTCAACAGTAAATGTAAATGGAAAAACAGAGAACAGTAAGTGCCGCCTGCAGCATTCATATTTCAAGTTCAGTGTATTGGTAAATTTAACCATTCAGAAATATAAGAGCTGTATTGTGAGTTGGCTGTTTCAAATTTAAAGAATGAGTAATTACACACTGGGCCAGAGGCTGAATCTACACAGGAGAGTATGGCCAGAAAAAGGAACCGTGAAAGTTTGCCTGCTCATTTCACAGTGACTTCTTTATGGTAAAAATGAAAGATAATGGGTCTCATATTTTTTTCTCAAATTGAGGCCAAAAGAATCAATAGTCAAATGACATACAGATACATACCTTACACACACCTCTGTCTTTATTGGGTGTGATATCTACACCATGTTTGGCACAGAAGTCGGCCAGAGACTGGTCGTCCATGGAGAGTTCACTGTCAGTAGTCATCTCACCTATGGGCACATGAACACAAGTTCCCCATGTATTCATCCATATATATGCACACACCTAAAAATCCTTCAGGACACCACATTTTTTCACCTTGCTCCTCTTGCTCTAAGCACCTTTTAACTACACCTTTAAACTCTTCCACAAACAAATAAAAGCTTCTGCTTTTTAATACTTAATGGCAGTCAATTGTAGGTTATCAACTCCATTATTTACAATACTCTAGTATTGGGTTTCACTAATGTTCTCAGTGAAATCTCTAGCTGCTACAACTAGAACTAATACACATCAGTCCCACATTTACCCCCTGTACTGGCTACTCATCAAATTTACCAGAGGAAATATTTCTGTCCTGTAAAGCATCAGACCCACATGGCTATTTCTCTTCTTCCCTACCAGCCTAAATTATATTAGGACAGAGAAAATCATACCTATTTAGTGCCTTCTGTAGCAGAAGCTGCTAAGCCTAAGATGAGTCTAGGCCACAGAGATGTTTCCAACCCAAGCAGTCAGGACTATCACCATAACACAGCATGTGATTACCTCATTATGTGTTCCAAGGCATTTCAATATAGAATGTACAATTTCATTTCTTATTTTCACTTCTATAGAAGCTGTTTTCCAGGAGTACTCTTTGGTCATCTGCTTTGAAGGAGTCAGGGAACAATTTTCAGTTTTATAAACGTTGTTTTGTGTTTTTCTGCAGTTTTCCAATTACGTAATGCATATGACATTGACAAACGTGAAATTCTGGTAAAATTGCACTTCATTGAGAAATAAAATTTGATTTGATTTGATTCACGGCACATAGGAAAAAGGGGAAACCAATGGACAGATAAATGGCCAATTAACCCAACCATGCTGACATAAGAGCAGCATTTTATCATGCAGTACAAGTTCTCAATGAGGCTAGTTTCCCGATCTCTGCGTTGTTGCCCTGTGGGGCCCTTATAGATTTCACGTTCTGGAGAGAAACAGTGTAGGTTTGGCTCTGTTACGTTCATGTAACGTTGTTCTCCTGTAGTACACACTGCAGCTGGGTAACATGAGAAACCAGTAATTCTATCTTATCCATAATCCACAGGATAGAGTACTTGCAAAAACCACAGACTCCCAGCTCTAAACTCACCTGACCTCTGACCGGAAACCAAGTTCATCTTCTCACATTCCACTGTAACAGTGGGGCACTGGGGCCACTTAGACCAGGACACAGTCCCAGCTCCGGCCCAAACTAGGCTGGATCTGGGCATGATGGTGCACAGCACATTTATGAAAGAGCAGACCAGCGCGGCCTGCAATCTGAAGTGCACTGATGAAAACAGCAGGAGCACATGGGACCTGCTTCGCTTGTATAAACTCTCCTAACTGGTGTGATGTGGCATGCAGCGCAAGTCAAAACAAACATGCTGGAATGATCCATATTGTCACTTTAATCCAGAGCACAACTGTCTGCCAGGCAGAATTTTACAAAGTATTCTCACATCTTGTGAAGCAGACAAAGGGAAGCAAGCAAAACTGAGGCTGAGCCCACACAGCAAGTCATCCAAAGCAGCCTCCCATCAACTGATGGCAAGTCATGCGGGAACAAGATTCAACATTAAAGCCTTGGATTGCTCTAGTTAGACATTACCTTCTACAGGTAAGTATGATCCTTTCCAATTCTAATTGACTTCAAGGAAACAATCAATATCAATGTTTTTTCGTTTTTTAACCCTTTAAGTGTCTGCTCCACTAAATGGTAGACTACCGTTGACCAATAGACCAGTAGACTACCTTTGTAATACATAAACTGCATTGTTCAGTGTTTGAAAAAACTATTGATTTTTGTTTGTATTGGCCTACAGACCTCAGAAATTATTAAAAAAATATATTTCCAATGCCTTTTTCTGGGTGTGGCACTTAAAGGGTTAAAGGCTCACCCTAGTCATAATGTAAAGTGGCATGTAAGCATAAAAAACACAGGCTCATCATCCACTCTTCTTGCTGTTCATTTCACCTGCTAGCAAAAAGGACTTAGGAGCTCTTTGCACTAAAACTGCATCATGTCAGAAATTCAAAAGATAAGCATCAAATAACCTTTATAGTTACCATACAATCCAACAATATATGTTGGTATAAAACACTGATAAGTCAATGTAACAATATGCAAAGCAAAAAAAAAAGGCACGGATAATAGCCAGGAGGTGCATATTATAACATAAGAACAAGTAAAACTCTTGGGAAGAATCCCAACAAAACAATAAAATAGGATAGAGACAAGAGCAAAGCAACACAAAGTCATTCGCTTTCCAAAAGAAAATCAACACTGGGAGTGAGTGCTCATGTGGTCATCTAAAGGAGACTAAAACACTGGAACTATGCCTGTATAGTGTCAAACCAAAGACTAACCTTCCAGATAGTTCTACTAACCAGATTTTGCTGTTTTTCTATTTACATCTGAATGTAGTTTCACAAGGAAGAACCAATTTTGCCAGCTGACAGTGTGATTGTAGTGCTTATATAAACCACACCATTTATATAAATGCAGACATGCCCGAAATATGCCAGACAACTCTGTGCCATATGGTACTCCTGATTAACATGTATACCATGGTCTCTCAAACAAGATTCAAGGTATTTTTCTTGGTTACCTATACATTTAACCACTCAGTTCAGAGCATACCGGCTATGTTTAGACTTCATTGAATTTTGTTATTTCTTTTCTTTTTCAGAAAATTGGTGATGACTTGATGATGGATGGATTGATTGATGGACCCGGGTCAGTGTCATCGGGGGAGGGGGTGGGTGCACCTGAAGCTCATCTCCAGCAGCACAAGGCACAAGGCTGGGGTATGGACTGGAT
Organism: Mormyrops boulengeri; assembly: GCA_026781065.1. NCBI lineage: Eukaryota > Metazoa > Chordata > Actinopteri > Osteoglossiformes > Mormyridae > Mormyrops > Mormyrops boulengeri. The sequence continues at coordinate 9,649,889 of JAODLD010000113.1, forward strand.
AAGATGTTTATCAGCAGAATATAATAAAATAATAAATGTTTAAAGGTAGAATAAAAAAGGACACATTTTAGTTTCATGTTAAGTGTTTCAGAGTGTGTGTATAGCAATCGGCTTGGTTAGAATGACATGCTTTATCAAAAGGTTGTCATAATTTATCAGCGTCCACATTTAATTATATTATTGCTCATAATATTATGCTCAGGTTGCAAATTGGCTCAGTGGGGAGCACTATTGCCTGACACCCCCAGGGTTGGGGGTTTAATCCCACAGGTCTGCGTGTGTGCAGTTTGCATGTTCTCTCTGGGCTTGTATACATTTCCTCCCTCGGTACAAAAACATGAAATCAGTTAAGTCAGCATCTCCAAATAGCCTAAAGTATGTGTGTTTGCCTATGCAAAGTGTGTATGTGTGTCCCGTGATGGACAGACCCCTTGCCTTGTGCCCTGTGCTGCCTGATAGGTTCACCCTGAACCTACACTGGGTAAGGAGAATAGAGGATGGATGGATGGATGGATGGATATTAAATTGGTCAACAAATAAGTAGGGAAGTCATCATAGGAAGGTTCATCCATGCATCCATTCAGCCATCGATCCAAGCATCCGGGAGTCCATCCCAGGCAGCTGAAAAATGTTTAAATTTTGCTAAATTAGTAGAGTGAGGCTGGACTAACAAGCTCTATGTCTGATTTGGTAGGCAGTTACTGCATTTACAATCCCAAACAGCTGAATACAAAGGCTCTATTTGTATACAGAGCATGAAGTGGATGTATGCTTAATTGACAACTGCAAATTTTAAACAGATCATGGAACGTATGCACAGTACTTAGATGCAACATTACAGAAAGAGAAAGGTAATCTCACTGATGCCTACCGAATGAGGTGTTTGAACCTTGATTCTAGAACTACACAAGTACAATCAAAACAGAATGTGCTGATGATTTTGACAAGTTGTACATTAGTTGGATAATCTTATTTATTAATTATGACTGACATTTTAAGGAAGAGGACATCTTGATAAGGACATTTGACAACATGATGAGATAGCAGCACAGGTTTCGCAGACCTCATGTCTGTTGTACCATATCTAAACTCCCTGTCTCTTCCCTCCTGTGGTACTCATATCCTCATCTTCCTGTGTTCAGTGTGTATTTCCTGAGGAACAATCACACTCAAAATTGCACATATTTGAAACCTGGTACTTTCATTTAAAAAGTTGTTCGGTATTGAAATGCCTGCATGCAGGATATAAATAATTGTAGGCTTAAAGAAATGGGAAATTATTATTAAATTGAACAAGCCAACAGATTTTTTAATGTAACAATTGACAGAAAACTCCATTTCGCTTCTTTGCCCTACACTCACATCTGATATGATGGTATTAAGTGGACAAGGGGGGAAATATAAATTAGTACACGGTTTACTTCACTACACTCTGGTACACATCATCTATTACTACCTACACATGCTTTGGCTTACAGCTGACAAATGAGAATAACTGCTTGCAAGAATCCAATAAACAAGTCGATAAAAATGAAGAGGTGAGATGTGATGGAACAGATGAGCAAGTAAATAAAAATAATAATGGAATGAGAAATTAAGGGAGTGAGTGCGGATTAACATGTAATCATTCCCATTTTATTAAGACAAACAGCTGTGTCCCTTCTCACAGATAATAAAAAACCAACATAATTTATTTACTACTTTCTCTTGTCTCGTCAGCTATAACAGGAGACAAACATATCTTGTTATTCATTCTATAATGAATATTTTACCTTAACAGAAATACATTAGAACTGTTTTCTGATATTGAGTGCCCCCCATCTTAATTATATCCTCAGGCAAAAATAGTAGGCTAAATGCAAAATACATAATTGCTCTCTTTCTCTGTCCATATGCAACCTATACATTTGAGCAAGTGAGGATGCACATGTAAGAAATCATGTGTGTGAATATAAGGCATATAAATGCACGTGAGAGCATGACTGTGTGAGGCTGTCTGCATGCATGTGTGTGTGTGTGCGAGTGTGTGTGTATGCATGTGTGAGCATCCTGGAACATCGTGTTCCTTCAGCTTTAGAGTTGCTGGCACAAGACAGTCTTCGCCAGCGATCCCAAACCCACGTAGTGCTGTATCAGCTGCAACTAACAGAAACCCTCCCCAAAACACGCCGAGATGCAAGACGCAGGTCTCTCTGTGACAAAGGCACCTCTGTGCCATCAGTGACCTCCTCACTTTCTTCAAGCATCATGTATATAAGTCCTGTAATGCAGCATCTTGTTCAAATGATTCCATAATGACTGGTTCGAAAAAATAGGAAGGGCTTAATTACAAAAGTTAAATAAGTATGATCGTTGTCTCAATTATATACTAATAAAAGTATTACTATTGACATATTTATGATTCAATATTAAAAGTATCACTATGATGCTTATAACCATTTCATACGCATTCACACAAACACAGAAAGTGCACATGCCTTTGTATTTCAGTGTGTATACGTACCTATGAATATGTGGAACTGAGTGTCTGCACTGTGAGTGCAAGTGACAATGTTACTATAGATATATATATCAGTGCACACACACATACACTATCACATACACACACTCACTCACATACACACAATAACAGTTGTGTGTGAATGTGTGTGCATATATATATATATATATATATATATCAGTGTGCAAACACACACACGCGCACAAGCAAACAATTACGGCTGCGTACTAGCTTGTGTGCATTGGTGCATTACACTATTACGTGTATGTGCTCTTGGGTCCACTTTCCATTACAGCCAGAGTTCAGTGTCGTAGCTCAGTGTGTTGGCAAAAATTGCATCTGTGTGTGTGTATGTCAAAGCAAAGGTGTATGAGCGAGTGTATATATGTGTCACTGTGTTAATGTGAATGGACGCATCTCTATGTAAATGTGTGCATGAATTTACAGACTGCCTTTTTCACCAGGGTTCAGATCTATCGACATAATCCCTCACTACACACTGTTGCGGAATCGTGAGTGGATGTGTATGTGTTTTTAAGAGCATGTCTTTATCTGTGAATCTGGATGGGAAAACCAACATGTTTGTATCTACATCTATGTGTGAGTATGTGCATATGTGTGTGTTGCTATGTAAGAATGTAAATGCATATGACTATTTGCCAGTATCATCCCAATTCTCTATACCGATAATTGATTTTACTTCTGTGCTCATCACCTACATACTAAACCACTATAGTTGAATCCTCGTCTAGAGTTACAGCACAGTGCCACACCACAGATTTGCTGCCGTGTTCACTGGTCATGGATATCTGGGTGACCCCCAACTCATCTTTCACGTTTAACTCTAGGAAGCATTTTCATAAATAACTTTCACTGAAGATCATTCAGGAAATTATGGGGTAAGATGAAGATGACAGTCATTGTAAATGCGCAAGTTAAGGGTTTAAACTTCATTTTTACTTTTATTTATAATTTTTTTAGTAGTATTTGTAATTTAAGTTATTTTCATTAAAATAAGCTGCATGTTAGCATTATTTTATTATTTATTAAATGCATGAATGTTAAAATGAAGTATATGACAATTAATTTACATTAAATATATAACACACGATTCCTTATCTAGTCATTTATTACACCCATGTAAACTAACCGTATGACAACTGTAGGTTGTAATAGCTTCACTGATAAATCTTACACTGACATCAACAAGGCTTGACTTCGTATTGTTTCCTGTATCAGTTTTAGGGTGTATAACGTAGAAGATGGTGACAAACGAGAATATGCCTCTTCGTATATAATTAAAGCCACTTAATAAGACCTCGTGAAATGCGCGATATCGTGTTTCAAAATTTCAAACACGAATGTTCATACATATCAAATAAGCCATGGATACCAATTCAGATGCCTACTGAGTTCATACAACATTATGAGGACACTGGAGAAATGTATGTAGGGTATTACACATGTCACGCGTATACATTTTACTGATCGATGTCCCTGATTCCCAAATGCAACAGAGAATAAAAATAGCTGCAAACTGGTTATTACAGAATTTTCGCCACAATATAATTAGTTATCGCAGTTAAATGTAATTGTTTTTTAAATATTTAGAGTGGAAATAACTATATTTGGGGTTTTTTCATATGAAGTGAAATTTGAATGAACTACAAGTAATAATTTGACAAGTGGTTACTTAACTACAGTATACTCTATTTGTTACGAAGATCAATGACAAAAACCACTTGCAAGAATAACATACTTGCTAAATATAAACACACCGCTATCTAACACGGACAACTCTTGCTCACATGAAGGAAGATTAAAACACACGATACATTCATCTTTAACTTACACGCTTTGTTCTTTTAAAATGTTTCTGCCTCTTATTTTAGTTTTCTGGTTTTCTCCCGTTCACTCGCCGGCGAGGTATCTGTGCTTCGCTCATGCGAGCGCTGACAACGATGCCGAGAACTGAAGGCGACCTCTCAGCGTTAAGGTACTGAATGTTCTGCTGGCGGTACTGTACGTACAAGCCCGGCATTAAGGCGATCAACACGCCAGCTCAAAGCACACGCCGGAGAGGGACCCGGAGTACGATCGACAGAGAGAGAGAGACGGAGAAGGCGGGGAAAGAGCTTGGGGGAGGGCGATTGTGTAAAAATTAAGGGCAGGTCTTGGAAAGCAGCCACAAAGTAACACAATGTACCGGCTGTACTGTAGCTGCTCAGATGGGAACACTGTGTTCTAGTAGACACCCTGACCCGTAACTCTTTCCGCGCCGAGTCAGGCGCGGTCACACACAGGCGTGCGTACACAGCACACCCCGGGCTCGTCTTTGCAAATGCACGCCTGTGCCTATTGCTGCAGGCTTTTATTGTTTATATAACCATTTATGCCCAGTGCTACTCATCCACGCTCGTAATTTTAAAAGGCCAAGTGAGCCGCGACAATGGTTATACATTCTTCGAACACTCTTGAGTTTATTTTCCTACTCGGGACATAATGACAGCCATAGAAGGCAAATAGACAAATAAGTACAGAGATTCGCCGAACACGATCAGTTATAAAACAAATTACCGTTCGCACTATGGTGAAGTAAATTGGTTTTGATCCTAAAGCGGTATCAAGGAACCGAAATGAATACCAAGACACCCTTTCATAGAAACTGAGCGCGCACACAACCTACAGAAATCAGAAGTTGACTAATATTGATCGGCAGGAGAATATTTTAATTACGCGCATGTAACTTATCTGGGTTATCTTGGGGAGGAACATTCTTGCTTCGATGCACCGGTTAAAAATTTTATTTCAACCAAACATGTTAGACGAAGACGCTAAATGGCTCCGGTTCATGCGTATAGTATTTTTCTTTTCACTTTTCTTAATTCACGTAGGTATGCGCGCCTTATGTTCATGTATCACTGGCATGACATCGGAAGCAAATGGATTATGATATATTTCACAAACAACTAATTATATCTAGTATTGGTAGTAGATTCGTATTTCAAGTAACTGAACTGTTCATTACTGGAATTTTTTAGCGTAACATAATTGTTTCTATCCCCTAAACAAAGTGATTGCTGTGTTAGGAATATTCTTGCGATTTAACGTGCTGATAATGTCTTTAAAACTGCTTGGCTGTACAATTCCCCTTTCATTTTCGCGCTTGCCGCATAGTTTTCAGCGCAACATGCGTTGACATAAACCTAATGACACCAGGTTCGGGGATAACATGCTACCTGAAAACTTGAAATCCTTAAAATATATAAAACTAAATAAGGGACTCAAACTATGACACTCGCTTCGCTGTGATATAATATTAAGGTAAGAATATATTCCCGCATTCAGATTTATTTTTACTTTGTTTTGACACGAATTAGAAGGCGGCGCATATAGGATATATATTTATATCTGTGTGTGTGTGTGTGTTTGCGTGTGTGTACAATTATAGTATACAAAAGTATAACAACTAATGCAAGGTTATATTAGTCTAGAGAACTGCGTAAAAGTAACTCGTTCCATATTTACGTCTCATCCATTAGGCACTAAAACTTAGTTGGACCCGCTTATCTGACGGGATTTGTCATTATATGCTTCAGGCGGCTATCCGTTTATAGGTCTAAACGACTATTACATTATATTGACTGTTAGCCTTCATTGAACTTGCGTCTGCCGTGCAACATTACCGAGCAAGTGGATGTTCCTTGCATTAAACGCGAGCTACAGTATACACGGCGCAATAGCACCAAAATAATGTTATGTACTTTCGAAGAATACCCAGATAAAACTAGTTAGGGCTTGTCAACGAGCACAACACAGATATTTTATTTAATTAAGGCCTGAGCGCACAAGCGGTTTCAGGCCATCATCACAAATATTCTCTGTGCACTTTACATGATGTCTACTATTTTGTACTGAACAAGGCACAGAGTACGTGACGCGTTGTGCCTTTTTGGGTTGTTGTGGTGAACGTGTTGAAATTTAGGGCAGCGCTGTTTTGTTACACCAAAACCGATGGAAATGATCACTATATGAGTTTTTAATGGAAGCAACAGGATTCCACGTTGTTTTTGTTAATATTTCATTTGACAATGTCATGTAAGTTTGCTTATGAAAATTATATATAGGCCTAGTACCATCACTTATTCGTCCTCTCTGACATTTACTGTGATGCACTATTTTTATTAGTTTAATCTGGGTGGAAAAATACATGACAGGGTTTTTAAAAAGACATGAAAGAGTTTTTTTTAAGTAATTTCTATAATTTTGAGGAAATATATGCTTTGTGTGTGGCTGTAATATCGGTATTTTTGTGTGCTTGTATCCACGTACAAAGGCACAGTATATAGCTGTAATATCTTGTTTATATTACAAAATGTTGCATTTTATGTGGATGGATTTCAGAACATCAGAACATTTCCTGTGTTTTTTCTTATGTTTGAATGTCCATGTTACTAGTAACTAGGAGTTAGTAAATATTACATTAAAACAGGAATATAAAGCTAAAAATATTATTTTGTAGGGATTAAGTTGGGGGGTTAGCTAATCATTGCTTGACACAGGTGCACCTCACCCTGACCAGGCCCTGGACTCACCATACCATCCCACAGCTCAGGTTTTTTATGTGTTTTCCATACACTGGCCACCGAGGACAACTCGCCCACACTGAATCCACTAGTGCAAAGTGTTGACCTGGACAATGTGAGTCACTGCAGGGCTCTGTTAAGGCACTGTTCTGTGTTAGAGCCACAGAAAGAAAGGCACGCTGTTTCTCATAGCCTCTGGAATGGGGATTTCTACCTTTTTACAGCCAATCTGAGTTTTATTCATTGTACCTTACGCTGCCTCGCTGTACACATTCCCTGTCTGTACACATTCCTTGCCTCATTTCTCCTGTGGTCAGTGTTCGTATTGCAAAACATGGTGTGGTCAGCAGGTTAGGCTTTAGTGATTGTGATCGGAAGTTTGCTGGTTTAAATCCCGTAGTCAGCAGAATAGTCACATCAGAGTTGGGCCCTGGAGCAAGGGCCTTAACCACCACCAGCCCTAAAAAATGCTCCAATGGTACCAGATAAATGACTGACCTTGCATTCTGACCCCAAGCTTTGTTTTCACCTTTGCGTGTGTCTATATCTCAAAAGAGAGCAAGACAGGATATGCAAATACTAAAGAATTCCTGTATGCATGGAAGTGGCAAAGAAAACGTGATTTCATTGCAACTTCTGAAGGGAAACAGCAGGAGGAAAATTAAACATTCAATGTTTAGAGGTAACCCAGCTTCATAGGTACTGGCAAGGGTTGATGGAGAGGGAAGCGTATGTCTACTCTGATGGACTTTACAGTACGCACAAGATTCATTGCTAGTTGTCTGCACTTTTTGAAGTAAGTGAAATTAGCCTGAGAAATAAAAATACTAAAACTAAGTATTTTTATTGAAGGGCATCAGTTTTTCTGATGGGACAAGGTTTCTGGGAAGAGCCAGATGGGTTATCTATTGTATTTCTTCTCATGGAGACGGGGGTGTTTGTGGGAGAATTTGAGAACAGAACATTACTTACCAAACTCAATTTAAGAAAATAAACAACAGACACAATAATATATTTCTGCGTCATGTAACATCAGATAGCCCAATGGGAAGTGATAGGACGATACACGTGATTGAGTCTGTCTTATCTGCTAGTATTTAAAAATGTTGGAAATAGGAATTCAAGAAATTAACTTGTATGTAGATTTTTATGCAAAGTATTTTTAAAAGTAAAAGACAGATTTCTCTATGGTGTTTTGGTAGTAAACCATATATTCCAGCAGCATTTATGTTATATACTGTATAGAACTCTTGACCAAGCAGGGGAAAAATCATTTATTTAGTTCTCTAAACCAATTAATAACCTACATTTTTGAATTAGAAGTTTCTAAGTACACTGGTAATGTGTAATGTTGTGTATAGTATATAAAGTTGTTTATCAGTTTATTATGACATTTATTTTGCAAGTGGGACTGAGGAATTTTTTTAGGTTTTGAGATTCTGTTTCCGAAATATTTTCTGGATCTGTTTAGATAAGATAAGATAGATAAGACTTTATTGATCCCACACCGGGGAAATTTACTTGTTGCTACAGCCAGTAAATAAAAAGCAATAGAAAAGACCAAAAAATACTGTAACAAATACAGTAAATAATAAAATTTGTGTAAAATTACACATATTGCACAGACCCAAAATACACATACATAAGTATACACATATATATGTATACACATACATACGAATACACATACTTGTTTATATATTGTGTCATGCATAATTTTGTTAAATCAAAAATGAAAGTAATTCATAAAGTGAAAATGTCACAATGTTCAGATGGTTATATGCTGGAATTTAGGAACTATAATTTTTTTTACTTAACTTCATTCAACCTAAGTAGGAGAATACAGGTTGGTTATACGCTATGTTGTGTTTTCAATGTATAGTAAATTACATGTGTTGTAAATAACAGAAATCTTTGTTGCCTTTAATATAACGTGTCATATAAAAATAACTGCAATGGATTGGCATTCTGACCCTGCATGGGACAAGTTTCTCTACTTGTGCGCTGGCACAGAGTGGGGAAGCAGGCAGAGGAGTCGGGTGAACACGGGGTTTATTACGGCTAAATCACGATCAGGAACATAGAGCGGCATGTAGTAGAGGGTAAGACGTTAATGACCGGACTGGGGAAAGACTCACAGAAACTTACTTATATACGTAACAACGATTAACACAACTAGAAACAGCTGGTAACACAGGGATTCCACATGGGGTAGATGAGGGGGCGTGGCACACAAGAGGATCAGCACAATCAGGGCATGACTCAAGTGGGTATAGAAAATGTATCTTATTACATTATATTGCATATAATAATCTATACAATCCATAATCATGTAATTTTATGCATATAACATAATAACAGTTATTGAAAAGGAGACAGGATTGTGTATGCTGGCCTGCTAACTTAACTTCTGTGCTGGAGTGGGAAAGATTAGCCCACCACAGGTGATCTGTCAGAATCACGGGGTCCCAGGGTCCGGTTTAAACTCTTTATTGAAGAATTGTCACTTCTCTACAATCTTCCAGTTACTGGATTAGTACTCCAATGTACAGGCTTGTCTATGGGTGTGGTTTTCTAGAAGCAATAAGCAACAGTAACATGAATAAACCAAAGTGGTTTGAGCACTTATACAGGAAAACTATGCTATACTGAAATGATAACAGTACAAGGGGTGGCTGTCTGACCTTAAATATATGCAACATATTATAATATGAGTTACAAACAGAAGCATGTCATTTTACAATGTACTCTTTAACATATTCTTTAGGCAAAACAAACACCTGCGCAGCTGTACCCTTATAACTAACCATGTGGTTACCCTAACTGCTAACTACTTCATATGTCTATAATCCAGTAAATAATAATATACCAGATCAAACAACCAGGTTGCATGGAAGGTTTAGATAATTTAAGTATAAACAGACTAGCATTTGTATATACAGTGCTAAGCATAAATGAGTACACCCCCTTTGAAAAGTAATATTTTAATCAATATCTCAATGAACACAAGAACAATTTCCAAAATTTTGACAAGACTGAGTTTTATAGAACATTTCTTAGTTCATGAACATGAAAGTAAGGTTAATAATATAACTTAGATTACAAAACTTTAAGTTTTACTCAAATCAGGTGATGCAAAATGGATACACCCCACAACAAAAACTGCTAAATCAAGAATTTTGTATAACCTCCATGATTTTTAAGGACAGCACCAAGTCTTCTAGGCATGGAATGAACAAGCTGGCGACATATTGCAACATCTATCTTTTTCCATTCTTCATGGAATGAAGAGCCTGGATGCTGGATGGAGAGTGACGCTCGTCAGAATTCCCCATAGATGTTCAATTTGGTTCAGATCAGGAGACATACTTGGCCACTGAATCACTTTCACCCTGTTCTTCTTCAGAAATGCAACAGTGTGATGTGTGTTTTGGATCATTGTCATGTTGGAAAAGTGCACAATGACCAAGGGCACGGAGTGATGGTAGCATCTTCTCTTTCAATAAGGAGCAGTACATCTGTGAATTCATGATACCATCAATGAAATGCAGCTCCCTGACACCAGCAGCACTCATGCAGCCCCACAAAACATTTATCTTTTCTCATTACTCTGGAGTATAGAGTCCCAGTAGTCTTCATCTTTTTCAGCATGGGCCCTGGCAAATTCTAGATGGACGTTTTTGTGCATGGGCTTTAGGAGAGGCTTCCTTCGTGGACGACATCCATGCATGCCATTCCTCTGCAGTGTACGCCGTATTGTGTCACGGGAAACAGTCACCCCAGTTTGGCTTTCTACTTCTTTAGCTAACTGCAGTGAACTTGCATGGCGATTTTCTTCAAGCCTTCTCATCAGAAGACGCACAGGTGGAGGTCTGAACTTCTGTTGATGGCCTGGAAGTCTCTGTGAGATGGTTGCAGTTCCATCTTTCTTAAATTTTTGTATCACTTTTGCTACAGTATTTTGATTGATAAGTACAGCTTTGCTGATCTTCTTGTAGCCTTCACCTTTCTTGTGTAAAGAAATTATTTTCTTTCTCAGGTCTTGCGACTTTTCTCTTCCATGTGGTGTCATTGCTGACAGCATGGAATGGGAAGGGCTTTCTTTGTGAGGTAATGCCCTGTTATAGTCAAAATGCATGCTTTATGAATATTTAGACTCACCTGTTGTTGATTTCTTGTTAATTAGAATTTTGTAGTCTTAAATTTAGATTTGCTCCAAACACTTTCAATCCGGTGTACAAATTTTGTTTGCAATCAATGGCCCACATTTGCGGGAGTACTTAGTAGTATAGTATCCCATAGAAAATGTTGATTCTGAAAGGAAACTAAAGGTTTTCTGACAAATCTGTTGGGGGGTACTCATTTATGCTGAGCACTGTACGTGCACCTCTCATTTGCGATACACGTAGGTAGAAGGCATACTTATTTTAGTGGTGCTGAATGATTAAAGTTATCTCACTAGCGCATCTACATTGCTTAAGAACTTCAATAATGACCTCCTTTTGGACCGCTATCATTCTGAGCTTGAGTCCCTGGTGAGGTAGGGACTAGAGGGCCTCGTGAGGTAGGGGCTAGACTCCCATGTGAGGTTGTGGCTAGAATCCCCGGTGAGGTAGGGGCTAGAGTCCCCTGTGATGTAGGGGCTAGAGTTCCCGGTGAGGTAGGGGCTAAAGTCCCCAATGAGGCAGGGGCTAGAGTCCCCTGTGACGTAGGGGCTACAGTCCCTGGTGAGCTAGGGGCTACAATACTCGGTGAGGTTGTGTACCACCCCCAAGCACTGCTCCCTGGGCGCTGAATTAGCTGCCCCCTGCTATGTCATGATGTCACATATGGGTAAAATGCAGAGGACACATTTTGTTGTTATGCACTGTGTGCTGCGGTGTGTCAACAATGACCACTGATCACTAAATAGAAATAGAAATAGAATAGGCTAGAGTCCCCTATGACGTAGGGGCTACAATCACCAGTGAGGTAGGGGCTAGAGTCCCCTGTGATGTAGGGGCTAAAGTCCCTGTGAGGTAGGGGCTAGGGTCCCCTATGAGGTTGCGGCTACAATCCCCAGTGAGGTAGGGGCTAGAGTACCCCGTGAGTTAGGGGCTTGAATCCCCGGTGAAGTAGGGGCTACAATCCCCTGTGAGGTAGGGGTAGGGTCCCCTGTGACATAAAGGCTAGAGTCCCTTGTGAGGTTGGGGCTACAATCTCCGGTGACGTAGGGGCTAGACTCCTGGGTGAGGTAGGAGCTAGAGTTCCCTGTGATGTAGGGGCTAGAGTCCCCTGGTGAGTTAGGGGCTAGAGTCCCCTGTGAGGGTGGGTCTAGCATCCCCAGGTGAGGTAGGGAATAGAGTTCCAGGTGAGGCAGGGGCTAGAGTCCCCGGAGAGGTAGGGGCTAGAGTCCCTTGTGAGATAGAGGCTAGAGTCCCTGGTGAGGTAGGGGCTAGAGTCCCCTGTGACATAAGGGCTAGGGTCCCCTTTGAGGTCGAGGCTCGAGTCCGTGGTAAGGTAGGGACTAGAGTTCCCGGTGAGGTAGGGGCTAGAATCCTATGTGAGGTTGGGGCTAGAATCCGTGGTGAGGCAGGGGCTAGAGTCCCCTGTGACATAGGGGCTAGAGTCCCCGGTGAAACAGGGGCTAGAGTCCCCTGTGAAGTAGGGGCTAGAGTCCCCAGTGACGTATGGGCTAGAGTCCCCGATGAGGCAGGGGCTAGAGTCTCCTGTGACGTAGGGGCTAGAGTCCCCGGTGAGGTAGGGGCTACAATCATCGGTGAGGTAGGGGCTAGAGTCTCCCGTGATGTAGGGGCTAAAGTCTCTGTGAGGTAGGGGCTTCAGTGCCAATGAGGTAGGGGCTAGAGTCCCCTGTGAGGTAGGGGCAAAAAACCCAAGTGAGGTAGGGGCTAGAGTCCCCTGTGAGGTAGGGGCTAAAGTCCCCTGTGAGGTTGGGTCTAGCATCCCTGGGTGAGGTGGGGGATAGAGTCCCTTGTGAGGTAGGGGCTTGAGTGCCTGTGAAGTAGGGCCTATGGTCCCCTGTGACGTAAGGGCTAGAGTCCCCAGTGAGGCAGGGACTAGAGTCCCCTGTGTGGTTGGGGCTAGAATCTCTGGTGAGGTAGGGGCTAGAGTCCCCTGTGACGTAGGGGATTGAGTCTCTGGTGAGGCAGAGGCTACAGTCCCCTGTGAAGTAGGGGCTAGAGTCGCCAATGAGGTAGGGGCTAGGGTCCCCTGTGAGGTTGCGGCTACAATCCCCAGTGAGGTAGGGGCTAGAGTCCCCCGTGAGGTAGGGGCTTGAGTCCCCGGTGAGGTAGGGGCTACAATCCCCTGTGAGGTAGAGGTAGGGTCCCCTGTGACGTAAGGGATAGAGTCCCCGGTGAAGCAGGGGCTACAGTCCCTAGTGAGGTAGGGGCTAGAGTCCCCTGTGAGGTTGGGGCTAGAATCCCCGGTGAGGTAGGGACTATAGTCCCCGGTGAGGTTGGGGCTAGAGGCCCCTGTGAAGTAGGGGCTAGTGTCGCCTGTGACAGTCGGGCTAGAGTCCCCGGTGAAACAGGGGCTAGAGTCCCCTGTGAGGTAGGGGCTAGAGTCCCCCGTGAGGTAGGGGGTAGGGTCCCCTGTGACATAGGGGATAGGGTGCCCTGTGCTGTGACGTAGGGGATAGAGTCCCCGGTGAGAAAGGGGCTAGAGTCCCATGTGAGATTGGGGATTGAGTCCCTGGTGAGGTAGGGGCTAGAGTCCCATGTGAGATTGGGGCTAGAATTCCCAGTAAGGTAGGAGCTGAAATCACCGGTGAGGTATAGGCTAGAGTCCCTGATGTGGTTAGTGGCTAGAGTCCAATGTGACGTTGGGGCTAGAATCCCCAGTGAGGTAGGGGCTACAATCACTAGTGAGGTAGGGGCTAGAGTCCCCGATGAGGTAGGGGCTAAAGTTCCCTGTGAGGTAGGAGCTAGAGTCCCCTGTGAGGTTGGGGCCAGGGTCCCCTGTGCGCTAGGGGCTAGAGTCCTCGGTGAGGTAGGGGCTACAGTTCGCTGTGAGGTAGGGGCTTGAGTCTCCAGTGAGGTAGGGGATAGAGTCCCCTGTGACGTAGGGGCTAGAGTCCCCTGTGAGGTCGGGGCTAGAGTCTCCAATGTGGTAGGGGCTAGAGTCCCCTGTGAGGTTGGGTCTAGAATCACCAGTGAGGTAGGGGCTAGAGTTCCCGGTGAGGTAGGAGCTAGAGTCCCCTATGACGTAGGGACTAGAGTCCCCGGTGAGGTAGGGGCTAGCATCCCCAGTGAGGTAGGAGCTAGAGTCCCTTGTGAGGTAGCAGGTAGAGTCCCCAGTGAGTTAGGGGCAAGAGTCCTTGATGTGGTAGGGATTAAAATCCCCTACAGATAACGTTGGTGGTTTAAGTTCCACAGTTTTGGTGGAATTTTATTATTATTATTATTGATTTTTTTTCCTTTGTTTATTGTTATTTCTTATATGTTTATTTAATTCATTTCTTTTTCTTCTGGTAAAACGTCTGTTAAGTACGGAGCCTGCCTGGGTTCAGGTGAAAAATAAATTTGCAATCATGCCCATGGTTTTGCAATCTGAGAGCATGGTTTACAAATCCGTACCCACAGTTTAGCAGTAAGTGCACACGTATTTGCAAACAAAATCACACACTATTTTGCACATCTGCAGTACTCACACAGTATTATGTTGTTTTGTCTTACTGTTTTTTGGTATTTTATATTTAGTATATATTTTATTACACTTCTGTATACGTAGTACTCAAACATGTGGGTTGTATAAATAAATGGACGTGTCCCTGTGACTTGTTCATCCTTCATTGTTTTAGAATGGTGGTGTAGTTTCACAAGAAATTACGTGTGAAGTTTAACCTTTTACCTTTTGGTGTCCCCCATGCGTATTTAGCATAACACAAAAAAGAGTTTGCAGTTGAGACAGCCCAGGAACTCAGAGCCAAGAATTAAGTTCCTGATTTGTAAACTGTGCACACAGATAACAACAGCTTGGGCACGGGTTACTGATTTATCTCACATGAACCCAGGCGGGCTCTATAGTAAAACACTTTTTTGGGGTCACTAAATTACACTTTAATTTCGATGACACACAGCGGGCAATGAGTGACAGCATGAGTAGTTTTATTAGCTTACTTGCCAATATCGCCAGGGCTTCATTTAACCAAATAAGCTCATGTAGTCTGTGACCTGAAATGCATTTAGCTATAAGAGCACTGTTCCAAAATGGCATCCATATATTAATCACCTCCTTTAAGGTTATGATTTTGCATTTCAAGGGGTATTTCATCTTTTTGTTGGCGTAAAACCACATTCTTAATACAAGGAATGAAGTCTGTATATATAAAGATGCTTCCCAAACTGATAAGGTTCAGATGGGTTAAAGACTGGGCTGTTGGGGGTCAGTACAGTTTGTTCTGGCTGAGCCCACTCAGATCTGAGCTAGTTGTTCCGCCATCCCTGAGGCTGTGATCTGGCACTGCCAGGCTGGACCAAAACATTTGTATGAGTCCAGAAGAACAAAACACCATGTTCTCCACACCGTCTGTTACAAAACCACACACTTAAGTTCTCATTCCTGGATGAAACACAGTAGAATTTACTTTCAGTGCTATGCAGTTTCCACATCAAACACACTTCTCCTTTTAAGGATTATTGCTCCAAGTCTAACAGTACATTCACACCAGTTAAAAAATAATAAGTAAAAACAAGAACAGAAATGAAAATGGTAGCTCAGTGGGTACTACTGTAGCAAGCAGTGGCGTTCACCACGACAAACCACACATTGGCGTGAGGCCCCTGAGGTCTGGGGGGCCCCCTGTTGGCCACAAAAAGTCGCCACACTAGATATGAAATAAACATGTTTCTTATTTAGGAGCTACTGAAGCGGCATGTTCTGCTAACCAGCTAGATAGCTACAGTCTTTATGTATTTATTTAAATTTATTTATTTAATTTTGAGTCACAACCAACACATCCCTGACTACAGCCTTACCATTTTCAAGACTATAGTTTTGATTGCTGCCCCCAGCTCTATGAGTGTTGAGTTTGCATGTTCAATGGATGAATGGATGAATGTAACCAAGGCCAACATCTGTAGTTATCCTGCCTGTCAGTCACATGAGAGCAGCACAAAAAAAAAATGTACATCTATTTTTTTTATCTTGTTGGAATATGAATCATCATAGCATCATGAGACCACACACTTCCTCGTGATAGGCAGATTGTGCTGTTTAAACAATCAGGCCAAAGACGTCACCTGTGGCTGCATCAGACCATCAGAATCTTTCCACACATGGGCACAGACTGTGTTGCATGTATTTCTAAACCCAGCCCCTTTAGCACCAGGAAACAACTGTATAGTGCTGCTGCGAATATGCTTCTCCGGTCATTCAGGCACAGCCATGAAACTGTGGAGTGCCTTCACATTTCTATCTAGACACTTATGTGACAGTGTTCATGAAATACCGTATTAACAGCGGGACGCAATACAGCATATCATATGTGCATAAAGAAGTTATGACAAATTTTATAGTGGCAGTGATAATCAGCTGTATGTAAGTTTAGTTTAGTGCAACGGTTGCTCTTTAAGACATTCCTAGTCAATCACAACCCCCTTTGTTCAGTAAATTCTATTCACTCCCTGCCCAGGCAAATATATCAAGGGGGTCCACCTTCCCCCCTCCCCCCAGTAGTGAATCGGTAGCTCCCCATACCTCTGATTTAGTGTCCAGGTGATACACAATGTAAACCAAACATGCTCATAGTTTGCTACAAAGGCTAGTAGTAGTGTGTGGTTCTGTGAGTTTGGACTCTGTGTCTACAATCAGATGGTTGCCTGTTCAAATCCTATGATCAGTAGGATCACCAAAAATCCCCATAAAGCAAGTCCCTTAGCCCCAGCTGCTCTAGGGACTGGCTGGCCTTGCTTTCTGTTGTATGTTGCTTTGGATAAAAGTTTCTACTAAATGAATAAACATATAATCAGAACTGTTCAGATAAGGGGCATGCAACAGCAGACCACGTGTACCAGATAATGTCAGAAACTGACAAGGCAAATTTCACAGTCCATGATAACAATCTACTGTTAAGTAACAAAAAAAAGGTGACTTCCTGTTTGTTACAGGTTATTTTATGAGCCCTGGGTTGAACTAACTGGATATTTAATCATCCATCCATTTTGTATAACCACTTGCACAGAACAAAGCTGAAGTGGGCTTGGAACCAAATCCAGAAACTTCAGGCCTCAAGACAAGGAACGCTATGCATGGAACACACAATGACACTAGGTAATTTAGAGATAGCAGTTCATCTGACCATACATTTTTGCAAATACTGCTGGGACCTAGTGTTAAAGCCATTCTAACCACTTAAAGTCCCAGCATGAAGTCCCTCGGATAGGTAATAAACTTAATAACGAGGAAAGGTAAAGCCACAGTCTCAGATGTGACTCATTCTGATTTTATAGTAGGGGACCTGCAGCTTCACGCACTTTTCACACTGCTTTGATGCAGTACTCACAACAAGCTTGTGCTTGGCTTGTGTTGTCATTTTGTATTTTTTCTAATAAAATTGAAAATAACTAAAACAGATATTAATGTGTTTAAACCAAAACCTAACCCATTTTATATTCAGCTATTGCTAGCATGGCCAGTCAGCTTGAATCCAGTTATCATTTAGCCTACAACACACAACAGCTGCGATCAAACTGCTATCTGAAGACCTCCAAGCAGGACAATTAATACTGGTCTTTATATTGTGTTATAATAACATGGTACATTTATGATACTTTTAGAGGTGGTAACTGATTGGTTATGTTCTGTCCAGATGTATTCAGCTCTCTTGAGGTCTTGAGATATAAATGGAAATGCAAATTGTCACACTGTTCCATCACAACCTTGAGAAACCTAATCAGCCTTCAGTGACATGAATTGAAGGTCTGATCTGTCCTCTATGTGGCTGATTATAAACAATAAACAATAATTGTCCTTTGGCAGTAGCTTTGGATAAAAACCTCCTGGAAACCATTTTTGACAGAACAAAAAATCTAATAATGAGGTGTGTACAAAAATCCCAATAGGGAAACCATTCAGGAACACTTCACTTGAAATATAACTGGAAAATGTACTCTTTTTTGGTGGACTGTACCACATGGACATTATGGTGCTGCATCCAGTGCAGGGTGTAATCTTTTTGGCTGGGATAGGCCTCAGGTTCCCCCTCAACTCTGACAAGTATAAGAGGCTGGAAGAACTACATTGGACATCTTAACTTCATCATCCCTCATTCTTCATCTACAAAAAGTACACATCTTTCTCTTATTACACACAGTACACATGGCGCCTCTATATACAGTTCACATCACTCGACTCCGTTTCCTGTAGTCCAAATATGTCATTTTTCAGAGGCATAGTTTATTGGAAACACTTGAAACATAACAATAAATACAATAGAGGCAGAAGTACCTTATCTGGTACAAGACAGAGAACAACAGCAACGTCTGTGTGCACACACCTGACACCTGAATACACAATGAGAGCTTTCTGACTAACACAAAACGTATTGCTTTTACAGGCATTCAGATGCAGGAAATATACTTACATCACTTGTGTGTTTACCAATTGGGCAGCTAACATATAAAAAGACCGTGTAACCTGATAATGTGAGTTCACATTGACTCATGCTCATGCACCTCTTCAGCTTTCAAATGGGTCAGCAGCTTTTCGGGTGAACACGTGCACTCGTCTGAAAGTACTCCTTTGTTTTATCAGAGTATAGGTTTTATCTGGGAGCTGGTAATGACGATCTGGGGAAATGCAAGGCCACCCACAGGCGTGGAAGTACATTTCTACTTGGTGTGGTTCCACCTGGCAGGAGGAAGCCCAGAGAACCCTATGCTTGGTTGTGAGAATGGGCTGAAATGGAAACCGCACACAGGATTTACAACACCCATGTACACACACACACACACATACATACATACAGGTTTGTAATTATAAGTTTGTAGGGACTCTCCATTCATTTCTTTGGGGAAATCTCTAATCCCTACATGAAGACCTTACCCAGCCCTAACCTTAACCATAAGTAACCAAACAAAATATGAGACTTTTGGCATTTTTATTTTTTTGATTGCATTCACAGATCTTTGTGGGGACCTGAAAAATGGTTTCCGCAATGTAAAAAAAAAACAGGTTTTTATTACATTGTGGGGGACATTTGGTCCCCACAAAGTATTATAAACCTAATCTACACACACACACACACACACACACGCACACACAATAATTGGAGAAGGCTATGATTAAGCAAAGGGGCCAGTTGGGGGTAGATTTTGAGGCCAGAAATATCCCAGAAGGACTGAAAGCCATGCAAGTAGCCAGAAGATCACGCAATAGCCCGTCTTCCCTAGGTAAGCAAAGTCACCAAACCTGAAGCATTCCATTGCAAATATGTTAATGGCGGGACAATCATAAAGATAACTGTGAGATTGGGGAAACACAGTGAAGTCTGCCTACAAGGACACTCAGTTTAATACTCTACCAATCATTATACAGCATTGTGTTTACTCTCGTGGCCAGTGAAGGAGTGTTTCCATTCCACCCTCTCACATTTGTTGAACCTGTCTGCACTCTAGTCTCCATTCCCCCATCCCATCATTTGGTGCCACTCTCCATCCTGGTGAGACATTAATGATACATTTTTATAAATGTATGGTATAATTTTTTATTCTGGTTTAAAATGTGGGTGTGGTGTGTGGCTCAGTGGGTTAGGATGCTGGGGGGGGGGGAGGGCGTGCTCAGTGGGTTAGGCCACAGTGTACGTGGTCAGAAGGCTGCTGGCTGAAATCCCACAATCAGCAGAATAGTTTCACCATTGGGCCCCCGGACAAGACCTTTAATCCCCAGTACCTCCAGGGACTGTATGACCCTGCTCTCAGTTACAGTATATGCTGCATTGGGTGAAAGTGTCTGCTGAGTAAATTAATTGTAAAACTTATATTACATTCACAACTGTGTAATGAATCTCATGCAAGAATGATGGCAGTGCTACATAATCAGTTTGATCTGAAACCTAATTGTTCATGTATAGATACTGTATGACTCAGAACATGGTACTTGTTAACACTGCGGTCTTACTCCTCAAGGTTTGTGGGTTTGATTCCTATCCTGGCTCCATATATTTCAAGTTTCCCTGTTCCAAAATTTCACTTGAGAAGATGGTAGGATGAAAGCAATTACAGGATTTATAGTGACATTAACAGACTTGATAGTGTTAATGTTGCAATCCCTTGTAAGTTTATAAATTTCTGAGCGTAAGTTTTAATCCTGTGGGGAAAACATAATTTGGTGTCTTTCAGGACACTTACACAAACCTCCATTTATACCATAATGAATTGTTTGCCCTCTCCTTAATGACAACAGCAAGAAAGAAGTTCATTTCATCCAGGGTTTAAAAATAAATGTGTAAAGTGAAAAATGTGTAAAAAAAAAAAAAAACTGTCAACTTGCTGAAAATAATTCAGTTTTATTTTAAAATGTATTCAGCATTGTTTATCAATGACAAAGTGCATAGATATCTAGAACAGACAGTTCAGTTTAAAAGACTTATTTTAACATTTGTAGTTCAATCAATGAAGCTGCAATGTGTAACAGTATTAGAGCAGTAACATACCAGAATAATACCAGCATTGTAGCATTAGTTTGTAGTAGTGAACAGAGGAATATTAACAGTATAGTGCCAGTGTGCCAGCAATGTATAGCATTAAATTGGACTGTAAAAAGTATACTATTTCAATAATGTAAATATATGACTGAGCCAACATGAGGGCCCAGCTGTTCAAGCTCTAGCAGGACACCTATCAAAGATACTGATGGCCCTGTGAAAGATAAAAAAGAGGCAGGAACGCTATGTACAAGTGTGTGTTAAACTGTGAAAGAGCGCACAAGCGGCCCTGTGCTGGTGCATCCAGCAAGTTTCTGCTGTTTGCCGCAGCCTCTCGGGTGGGCCAGTCACATTCCCTGCAGATTACTGTAGGCAGATGAGATTTCACCTTGGTTACATTGTGTTCCTTTACTACATCTATCTATGGAACTAACCGGCACAGCTTATCCACCCTGTCACTGTCGTAATTATGTCATTAGGCAACTCTGGCCCTGCCTCCTGCTCAGAGCCAACCGGGGATCTGATTTTATTTTTTCTTTTGCTTTCTTTTAGTGAGTACCAAACAGGGGTTTTCTTTCGTTTATTTATATATTTTTTAAATGTACAACCCTGGGGGTCAGATGAGTAGCCAAAATCTCCCAAAGTCACAACTCACATCCTTTGCTGCCTTGTCATCCAGATGATGGAGAGGCGACCACCTTATAAATTTAACTGGGGCCAGAGCATCACATCTCAGTTTTCTCAGCGCCCAAAGGGCAAGGACGACTGGGATAGATATACCTAAAGACCAAAATATATACATATTTTAAAATTACACTAAAAAGTATTGTATAGCACTGAATACAGATGTAATTCTGTAAATCTAATTATGTAATTGTAGTACTATTGCAGCACATATAGTCAAGAATTTAACTCTTTATTTATTCCTGTGGTATCCCTCTGCTTCATGGTTAGAGAGAGAGAAAGAGAGAGAGAGAGAGAGAGAGAGAAGAGCAGCACAGGAGGGCGGGTTCATGTGGGGCTATGCAGCCATCAGGAAGTGAAACAGAACAGAATGTGCTGTACTAATCTGATCAGAAAAAAACAGCCTTCACCGTGAGAGTAGGGTGATGGTTTGTTTCAGGAGCTTCAAATAAAACAAAAAGTCTGACTCAAGTAAAGCTCAAATAGGACTGCGGTCGAGATGAAAACACCACTTCCCTGAACTAGGTGAAACAGAAAAGGAAAAATAAAGCTATCTCAGTAGCAAAGCTATCTTGAAGAATGATAGAGTAAAGGGCATATGTGCCACTCATAGCGGACCTTAATTTCTCCAAACACTGTGAAAAATGTGCAAAAAGCTAATGGTAGTTGATAAAGGAAGGATCCGCTACATGTTATTTACTTTAGTGCTTATATGCATCTTCATTGACCATTTTTATTATTTCCTGTAAATTTCTTTAATTATATTATAATTTTAAGTGCTTAATTTGCGTAACCAAAAGGTAGCACTCCAGAAGGCGGACCAAAAGGCGGATTAATGAGCAGGCGTGCCTAGGCTGCAGCCTAGGGGCCTGGAGTGATCAGGAATCCCCTATTGGCCATCTAGTTTGGTTTATTTTAATTCTTTTTTAGAAATGATCCTTTACTGGTCCTTTATTTATTCACAAGTTGTTGATTGGTTACAACTTAATGGGGAGATCAATTCAAAATGTATCTCTTTTGTTGCGCTCTTTTTATATTCTTTTTGAATTTGCCCCTCTCTCTCTAAAGTTGTCTATGGTCTATACTATCTGTGGCAAATGTGTCTTGAGTGCACATTGTGGATGCAGTTGACATGCATTGGATTAGAGTGTAATGTTTTTCGGTTATTGCTATGGAGATGCATTTATTCAGTGAGGTTTCAGTTTAACTTTTTCTGGTTGCTGCATATGACTGATGTGAAACTGTAAGCTTGACGGTTGTTTTTCCGATGTGATTGCTTTTGTTTGATACAGCGTCACATTTTCTTTGACTTTGTCGAAATGGTGTTATAGTTAAGAATACTTAATAAGGCCTACAGAAATTGTAGCCCAGGGGCCCCTGAACTTGTTAATCCGTCACTGGTTATCAATACAAGGAAATTGTGATGTCTATATAATTAAATAATAAACACTAATAATGATAGGGCCTATTACATTTTATGTAAATCTATGCATGAATTAAAATACTTAAGTGTAGAAATGTCCTTGTCAATATTTAAAACTTTTGCTTATATAATTGTTCTAGGTAAGAAGTCAAAAAACGCACAAGTTCTTTTACTGCCAGTCTTCCTTTTAACATCACCTCTTTTGATAATTAAAAAATCCATGGATTCTGGCTATTAATGACAATTGAAAGGCTCCACTGGAAGCTCTATAGGCCCCCAGCAGTGAGCAGCCATCGCTGTAGAATTATCAAACTATTTTTTCGAACATATATTACTATTTGTTCCATTTATGACAAGGAGTGAAATAGCGTCTGGCTTGGGTTATCTCGGTTTCAGTAGTTAAGCAGAGGCATGCCAAATTACTCACTTCCGGATAAGGGTGCCTGAGCAGTCACGTGAGCGACTGTCTGCTACTGCGGTTTCCGTTAATTAATCCAGCAATGTGCTAATTGAATCTGTTCCAGTCAGAAACTGTTGGAAATACAATAACAAGTGGTGTTAGCTTGTGTCTCAATTTAGTTATTGGTGTGAAGTTAAGAATACCGGCTGAGCAGGGCCGGTATTTGTAACCTTAGACGCTTCAGAGGTTAGTGTCACGCTTGTTTTAACTCTTTAAGTAGTTAACGCAGTAATTTGTGTATAACTCTCCCTTAATTTATGCGAAAGTCTTTCAATCATTAATTTCTTCATCTTGCTTATTTTATACGTGAATAGAATCTCTGTGGTACAGTTTGTATTTTGCCATAAATTTGAAATCTGCATTTTATTTTGTTGTCTGTTATAGGTATAATTAGTAATGAACAGAAATACATCCTGTGGTAATTTTCTGCTATAGTAGGCCTATAGGCCATATGTAGTAGGCCATATGTAAACTTTATATGTTGGGGCAGACTTCCTTGTGTACAGTACTCAGTTTTACTGTAGTTTCTTTTTAGTTGCCCACACAAATTATGAGTTTTAACGGCTTTTCTAAATAAAATTATCTCAGTGTGCTGTTTTATTTTTAGTTCTGCAGCACTGGCTATTATTGTGAAAGGGAAATACATGATTACAGGTTAGATTGGATTGTACCGTTTCTTTTGGTGAACTGCCCATGGTTCACTCTTTAACTTCTTTTCGATTATCGACACACATGGTGACAAAGATTCCTCTCACCAAGAGGAAATTATTGATACAATGTAGTGTCTAAACACGCTCACCTCACGCTCAACAGGCTTTGAGGAAATGTAATTGTCAACGACATGACGGTTCACAACCGAATTCAACACATGAAACGTTATCTGTACAAATGATAAATCATTTTAAATAGTAAAAGCTTTATTTTTTTTTACAGATGTCATATATCTTTGTTAGTCTCATCATACACACCACCTTATCATCGATTTCAAATAGACGCAGAATATATCAATGAGCCGAACCCGTATATTAATTGGTAGATTAAATCGGCTAAAATCAATGGGTTTTTGAGTCATTTGACATTAAATATTTTCAAAACACATAATAACTGTCAAAGCAACCTTTCTTTAATCACAGAACAAGTTACTTACATAGAAGAAACTTGAACCTTCCAGATCCCCCACTCCACGTACCATTCTTGTACACCCTAAATCACATATGTACGGGGAAGATTGTTAGCCGCTAACTACCGAGACTCATTGAAATGCTAAGAGGCGACTGACGATGTTAACGACTTACATCAGCACAGGTTGTTTATCAGTCGTATCAAAAACCTCTTTTTAAATAGGTCTAGCCACGTACAGCAGTTTCGGTATATTGTGCATTTCTTTTGAGCCTGTATTTTCCCCCGGTGTATTATGTTGCTTATTTTATGACGAAATCGTGGGCAACGTTTCTTCTTTTTCTAACAGTAATGGAAAATAGCAAACCAAGGCCATCGGCCTTGTTGCTTTTGTTGTTAACAAACAAAAGCAAGCTATTGTTTAGAATCAGGCGATAGGCCTATAAAACTAGTTAGTATCACAAACAAGTTCTTTTTAACTTATGACAACAAATCATTAACAACATATTTCAATGGCAATGTGTTGCAGTCCATATGTTTTGATACCATAAGGGTATCAAAAATAATAGGTCTACATGCTTTTTAACTTTATGCTGTGTTTGTTCTTTGGTGTTAGGTCCCCAGGGATTTCCCAATAAAGTAATTGCTTTACTGCTTTTATTTGTTTATATTATTTCTCTGAAAAGAAGGCCTTTATTTATATTTTTCACTCACTTCTTTGTGTTAAACTCACGACTTTAATCAAAATCACGCAACTGGATTTATACGGACCGCGCAGGCATATTGGTTACACCTAAATCATGAAAATAAATTACTTTGACTATTGATAGACATTAATATTTATTTTCTAACCAAATGAATTTTTACATATTATGCTGATGCCTTTAAGCATCATTGTTTTAAAATACTATAGCGATGGGCGCACTGAGAAATCACGAGTGTAGCGAAGGAGGAGAAGACTTGCCTGCTGGGACAGAAGAATGACTGAGCATCTGCATACAAGCCTCACATCACCAAGCACAATGCCAAGAATCGGATGGAGTGGTGTAAAGCGCGCCGCCACGGGGCTCTGGAGCAGAGGAAACATGTTCTGTGGAATGACGAATCATGCTTCTCAGTCTAACAGTCTGATGGATGATTCTGGGTTTGACAGATGTCAGGAGAATGTTATCTGCCTGACTGCATTGTGCCAACTGTAAAGTTTGGTGGAGGAGGAATAATGGTATGGGGTTGTTTTTCAGGAGTCGGGCTAGGCCCCTTAGTTCCAGCGAAGGGAACTCTTAATGCTTCAGTGTACCTAGACATATGCTTTCCAACTTTGTGGGAACAGTTTGGGCCCTTTTCTGTTCCAGTATGACTGTACCCCAGTGCACAGAGCAAGGTACATAAAGACATGGTTGGGTGAGTTTAGTGTGAATGAACTTGACTGGCCCGTACAGAGCACAGACCTCAACCCCATCAAACACCTTTTGGATGAACTAGAACAGATATTGCGAGCCAGGCCTTCACACCCAACATCAGTGCCAGACCTCACAAATGCTCTTCTGGACAAATGGGCAAAACTTCCCACAGACACACTCGAAAATCATGTGGAAAGCCTTCCCAGAAGAGTGGCAACTGTTATAGCTGCAAAGGGGTGACTTTATATCCTACTACATTCCTACTTAACACTGTTACATTTTACAATCACATTGCTGATTTTTTAATCTGATGATGACAAGGAAACGTATTGATGGGACAGATAATGCTGAGATTCCTGAACTTTTTTCGCTGAAGTAAAGCCCAGCGACTCGAAGCAGGGAGTAGACTTCACAGGTTTCGTATTCTGTCAGCCCTTAGAAACATTTTTAAAAGCAAGATGAAACCTTTGGGCGTCATGTGTTTTTTTCCGGTTGGAGAGATTGCTAAAAAGTTTGTACTATATACGACACCTTTTGATTCAATATGGAAAGTGGCTCTGGAAATGGCAAGCGGAGATGTTTTAATAACACACATATATAGGGTTTTACGTCATGACCAAAATCTCATATCTCAATGACAATACGTATCATGATATCGCACATTGTCTGTAAATTCAATGAACAAATGTTTTATATAAAATGACCACATGGAAAGACATTCTGAATTATTTACTCAAAAAATAAAAGGAGCTTACTCATATCTCATTTTTTTCCCTTTTATTTAGAACCTTTCCGATTAAGGATATAACAAAATATAAGACATTAACGTATAAAATACAAAAAGCTATACAGAAAACCATTAACTGTGAAATGCTGCATACTGTACACCTGCATGAAACCTAGTGTGTGGCCATAGTTTGGGCAGTGATAATCAGGGCCTTCATGCGTGCATCCCTGCCATGTATACAAGTGTGATTTGCAACACAACAAAATAAACTATACGTATAATATGAAACGAATAACTATTTGAAATTAGCATTTCATGTTTTAAATGTTTAGATTGGAAAATAGAACACATGCCTGGACTTTTGTATTTAACAAAATATATATGCAGTAGAGACACCAAATGCCGCATTATACAGTTGCATCAGGGAGTACAAGTTCAAGTATTTTACTTAATATTTTATTTCCAAACCAGTACTTATGCGTACTTACTTTTACTTAAGTAGGACGGCCAATGGAGTACTTCAGAGTACTTATTCTTTTAGAATAATTTTTGCCTGTTAATTTCTATTTTTACAAATAGTATAAAACAAAAAGTTGTTTTATAAATTCCTCCACCACTGCTAAATATGGTACTTACTCCTTGTTCCGTCAGTGTTGAAATTTTGTTCAGTAATTCGTTTAAGCCACATTTTTTTTAATGTCCAGCTCTAACTCTGGCTGTAGAGTGCTTGAGGTTGTTGCCCCTCACCTCAGACAAAAAGTCTGTCTCAATTCCCATGAAATCCAGTCTCTGGGAAATTTGCATTAGTATTGTCATACATACAACGCCTAAGGTAATCTCCTAAGATAATTCAAATGATAACGCGCCCACATTTTCAAACCATTCAAGCAACGCTTTCCAGGCTTTTATCCACCAGCAACAGTGTAAGAACAAGTTTCTCTCTGTATGTAAATGCTCTCATTCCAAAGATTTACATATCTGCCTGAATTGTGGTGTATTCTAGTCACTCAGCCCACAGCCTATGAAGATTCCTGGATCATATTATTCCAGCATATTATGTCACTGTGGAAACCTTTGTGAAGTATCACATTAGACATATATGAAAACAAAAGTGAAAATATAATATTTATTATCCAAATTTGTATATTACAATTTCAATTTCCTGCAATATGCACCAGTCCCCCTCATGATCTAGACCATAAGGAGTTATAAAATGGATGGATTATATTATCCTGGGTTAACCCCTTTCTTAAGCCCTTTGTGAGTATAGAAAATGGATGGATGGATCATTTGACCTAGAAGCCCACATTTACTTCTTCCATTTATACTATTATTCATAATGTGGAAATGGATCATGTGAAATTTCTTTCTTGAGGGAAAATAACAGATCTCTTCATGGTGCTTTTTGTTGCTGATGGGAACTGATGGGAACTGATGGGAACTGAAAAATATTTGGGGATTGCTCTGTCATTAGAATCTGGAACTGATAGGAATGAATTGGTTCATCCAGCTCTTGAATCTATGTCAGTGTATGAAAAGTAACATAGAACAAGTTAGTTTTTGTAGTCATTTAATGAATGTGTCATGTTGGTAATTTAGCTGGATAAGTCATATGGATGGATTTTCATACTGATGCTACACTATGCCAGATTCACCATACAGATCTGTGTCTTTCACCAGGTAATCATGACTACTGAGACCCAAATGCAGAAACAATTATGTGATTGCTCCAGGAATTCCTGTGATTGTAGTAATCTGCCCCCTGTTTTACAGAAAGGTAACATGTATAGAAAGTAGGCCGTTCATCCACTTGAGATTATTCTTGGACATTTTTATAGGTCAAAGTCATTTTCTTCCAACCAGATCAAATAATTTATTTCAATTAATTTTTATAATGGGGTCTTCCCAATAAGATTGCCCCTGATCACTTAACGTATCACCTAGAAACAACAGCACCTTTAGGTCTGTAGGTAGATACTGATTTAACAGCATAGGGAGATATGGCTAAACCCTTTCAAGAATCAGTAATCCATTGATTGCCAACTTTGGTCAGCTGGCTGGCGTGAGAATTTCAATTTGAAACAAGACTGTAAAGTTATGTACATGTATGTAACAGTCTTTTACCTTATAAATAGACGGTTTGCAAACTACCCCAACGCTTTGGATGTAGCTTATTTCAGGTTTATAATGGAATAATATAGATTTGCTGTAAGATTTCTTATGTGAGGTGAAAGCGTGAGTGTCATGCCAGATGCATGAGAGTTGGCAACCCTGAATCCATCTTCTAATTTTCCAGGACCACTTGTCCTGCACAGGCTTGCTTTGAGTATACCCCAGGAAACACGGCCTAAGATGGGATACCATGGGCAGGATTGCAATCATTGCAAGACACACATAGTTGAGACAACAATTCATATAACCACCTGTTTTTGGACTGTAAGGAAATTGGCTCACCTGGAACAAACAGGAAATTAATCCACGATGGCCAGACCTGTTTTAAAGAAACGGCACAAACCCTCTTTTCCAATTAAAATTCAAACCTGACATAATGTAATTTTTGTACTGCACTTGCTGTTATCTGTAAATTCTTAATTAACCGCCCATCCATTTTTTATACCTGATCGTCCTATACAGGGTCGCGGGGGTCCGAAGCCTGTCCCGAAAACTATGTTTATAGGGCAGGAAATAACCACGGACCTGTAGGTCATTTTGGACAAAAATTCAATGTTCATTTTTTCATTATTTATTCACTGACCAAAATGTGCACTGGGCATTTTAATTTATTCCTTCTGTAGTTATTTGAATAATTATGTGTTATGTACGGTGACCAGATAACCCATGCCAGGGAGGACACTCTGAGCTAGGACAGGAATTGTAAATTACCATCTCAATTAAAAGGACCCGGATTTCACTTTAGCACTGAGTTCTTGCTGTGTGCTTATTGGTCTCCTATGATCATGAACGTGTCACTAATGCTAATGTGAAACAACTGGATGAGTCTTTCAGTCAAGGAAACGAACCAGTCAACGCGCAGGAAGAGCTGAACTATTTAGCCGAGCACAGGAGCCTTTCAGTTTGAAAGTAGTTTGTAAAACCTGAAGTAGCTCAAAGTGTCCTGCCTGACATGGATTATCTGGTCACCCTAGTGTTATGTAAAATGTTCCCCATTTCACAGGATACATTGCAACGTGCTGGAAGTATCCCTGCCTGTCCGAAAAATCGTAAATTCGAGATGAGAACACATGAACGCCAGCACAAAGTCGTATTTACCAGTGGGAAATTCGGGATTTTCTTTAAGCCCTGAGTTTGTGGCGTGTCATTACAACAATCATGACCGAGGCAATGGATAGCTTCACTATGAAAGGCAAATTATTTTGAAAGCAGTACGTTTTATGAAGCGCATCATTGCAAAACACTGAATTGTTTTTAATGTTGATGATATTGTTATTGAATGGTGTACCGTGGAGAAAAATGCTAGGTTTTGTCTCAATATTTGATGTGTAGCTGGTCAGCTACCTGGTGTTTGAACAAGGGATTACGAAAAGTTCAATCAATGCCATCAATGCTTTTTGGCGTTGGAGGAACGAAAAATACAGCAAAACAAAAAGTAGCTTTCTTGTCGCTTCCATTTGGCTCCGACTGAACCACTTGATCATGCGTCATGTCGTAATTACAATTTCAATTTCGCTTCGTGGAAGCGCTGCAGGCCACGTACGGAAATGCACGTGTAAAGATGGAAGGGTCTGGCTGCAGTCAGTGTTACCAACTTAGCGAGTTTTTAGACCCCCTTTTAAACTCGTTTTCAAAAAAAGCGACTAGCGACTCTTTCTGGTGTTATTGGAGACTGACGTGAGAGCACGGATCATCCTTCTCACCGAGCAGCGGGCTCGCCCGTCCCAAAGCACTCACAGGCGGCCTGTCTTCGCGTAGCAGCCCCGCCCAGCTACAGTCAGGGCAGGAGATGCGCATCATTTTCTCACATTGTCATAGACGGTTTTTTTTTTCTATTGTCCTTTTTTGGCCCGTTTAGATTGTTAGTGTAGCCTTTATACAAAAAATGTTATAGTTAAAATGTTCACTGTTCACTTGTTTACTGTGACTTGTACACTTGAGCAAACTTAAATAAGTAACTCCGCCAGAGTGTTTCTTTTTGCCGGTCCCAAGCCCGGATAAAGGAGAAAGGTTGGGGTGATATAAAAAAACAAGAATCGACAGAAGAAATTTCATTTGTAGTTCTAAACGTATTTATGCTGTTTTTTAACCACTTTTTGTCTCTCCCAAGACATTATTCCTCTCTCCGTCCATTACAATTACATGCACATTGCACATTATGCAAATTAGGCGATGGCGTCGTTTAGCGACTTAAGGACAACCAATAGCTGCTTTCCTTGCTGAGGAGTTGGTAACAGTGGCTGCAGTATATCAGCCGGCTGCACGCTCTGGCACAGCGGGAAATGTATCTGTGTAATCGTTTCCTGAATGCGATATGAAATGATATTCTCAATTAATTATTACATTTAACTAGGGATGTCCATTTCGGATTTTCTTCATCAATCCGCAATCGACTATTAACCGTTAACGATAGGAAAAAAATTACTGTTCAGAATGGATGCGTGTCCGTCACCAAAATACCAACACAAAAATGCTGTAGGAATTAGAAATGCTTTATTTTTTTTCAAGCGCAAACACTTAATGACATATGTAAATAGTCACTAGCAAATTGGAGCATTTAATCATCCAGCGCCAAGTGCGGTTAACTGGCAGGTCCGGCACAGCCTACATCTCCCGTGTAGGAAAATATTGTAAAACTCAAATGAACTGCAAGTAGCCTGCACACTTTTTAACGTATAGCATGGAGAGTGCTGTAACAAAAACCAGCTCCGCTGTCGGGTATATTTAATCTTGCGTAATTAATGATCAATAACCAATCTAGATGTTTGCGCTTGTGCATATGCCTTCGTGAGTTGATAGGCTATATATCCAAGCGTATATTTCTTTTACCTTCTCCGTTCTGTGCGTTTACCACACTGAAAACCTTCTCTTTTTATTAAGCGTTTACCTGATAGCATTAATCGATTACATCTATTAGTTATCGGTTAAACGATGAATTATGAACACCCCATACATTTAACAATTTATTACGTTTGCCTCCCGTCGTTCCATAAACGAGTCTTCTAAGGCAGTAGCATTTAATCTATAATTTTGGTCTTCTTGGGAATTAAACATTTCTTGTGACTGTACCAAGGTAATTCCCTGGGATATAGCGTGAATATTGTACAGCAGCAGAGCTGGCTAGCGTCAGGTCGGTCTGTTTATTTGAAACATGTATTAAATAGTATGATATAAAACTGTGATTTATCTGACCTCCATTTGTTGCAGCATTTTAGTTGTGTAAACGTCTTAACAGTAAGAATATAATTTCATGTTGCAACCAGGAAGCGATTCCACGGATGCATTCCCCATTGTGGCAGAGCGTGCCCGTGACGTCAGAGGCAGAGCGTGCTGTGGTAGAGAGTGCACGCGCTGCAGCCAGCCCCCCTTTGTATAAAGCTGGTGTCCGGCATCGCGCCATTTTGCGTTTCCGAGAGAAGACCGAAGGAGGCGGTGACGAGGCAAGCACGCGTTTTCGTTATTACGTGAATAAAATCTTTCAGGTATTTTAAAATTTATTTTATGCAGGACCCTATTTATATAATCTGGAGTACATAAGCATTTTTTTTGTTTTAGGTTTGTATATTTATAGGGGTGGGAATCGGACAAACGCATTGTTTTGAGATCGGCAGCCGTTGTTTCCAAATGCTGTCCATGATGTGGATATTGGTATTTAATCCAAATGCATTTGGACTCGATCTTTGTCGTTGGGCTTTTCACGTAACCCCCAAACATTTATGTGGAATTCTGGATTGCGTCGCTTAGAAATGGCGGTAGCTCACTCGCCGCACATCATTCTCATTCGCACGCTTTCGCCATTTTGAGTTTCGCGACGGCTGCTAAGTAAGGCTGTATCTCGGTGGCCGTTTCGATCCAGGGTCTTTCAATAGAGCGGGTTTAGTTGAAAATCTAACCAGTCAGTTGCATGTAAACATCCTGTGTCTCAAATCACACTTTTATACTCTGCACGGATGCAAGCAGGAAATCTGTGTGAAGGCCCCGATCGGTTTTCTTAAAGGTTTGTGGGGGCAGTTACAATATCATAGATTGTGCATTCATCTGTTTGAGGGAGGGCTGCCATAATTAACTTTACATTTCCATTCCGTAATGTTTCGTGCTTCATTGCGTTTCCCAAATACGCGGTGTTTACTAAGCACGTTGGGTCCCCATTCCCCTAAATTTAGCTGCACGCTTGCGTAGGTCACAGATCCTAGTACGGTTTCCGCAACTCCTACTGGATATCTTGCTTGCGTATAATTAATCACCGAGCCTATCCTCACAAGTTACATTGTTTTCCTACCCGAATTTAGTAATTAGACCGACATTAGTAATGCACTACTTGGCCTGAAACTGTTTTTGTTAAAAACTGTGTTCCATGTGACGTGTCTAGTCGCTGTAAGCCTACCATACTGAATCATCGCTGCTTGAATGATGCAGTGTGGTTGTGCAGCTGGTATTGTCCGGTTTGTTCAGATTCCTTGACTGTTTTCTCTTCTAAATGCTTTTTGTGTGTTGAGATATGTGATGAGTCAGGATGTGCTTTCTTCCCCTCTTACAGTTGGTCCAACTTCAAAACATTGAGGACAGTTCAAATGGGAGGTAATTTGTCATCTTAATAATGATCTGGCAGCTGGCTTTGAGCAGGGGCTCAAACGTGGACCTTGATGTGCCTGTTATTGTAATTAAGTCATACTTTATTGGTCCCCATGTGGAAATTCTCAATTCTCGAACTGTAATAATGTATTAAGATTAACTTCCACTGGCCTGTGTTGCTCTGCCCTCCAGATCCCAGTGTGCACAGAGACTGCCCTCTTGACTGCAAAGTCTACGTAGGCAATTTGGGAAACAGCGGTAACAAGACTGAATTGGAGCGTTCGTTTGGGTACTACGGCCCCTTGCGCAGTGTATGGGTGGCCAGGAACCCCCCTGGTTTTGCCTTTGTAGAGTTTGAGGACCCCCGTGACGCAACAGATGCTGTGCGTGAACTCAATGGAAGGTATGGAGTAATCGCGTATTGCTGCTTGTGGTGTTGTGGTGTGATTTAGTAGCTATCTCAGCTTGGGTGTTTCAAGTACATTTAAATGGTTTGCTTCTTCCAGTGCTTGCGTTCTTGTGCAGCGTAGGTTTTAAGTGAGTCTAAGATCTTTGCTTTGTTGGCTGTCTTAATCATAGAACGCTCTGCGGGTGCCGTGTCCGGGTGGAACTGTCCACTGGAGAGAAACGCTCTTGGAACAGGGGGCCGCCCCCTTCATGGAGCCGCCGACCCCGGGATGACTACCGTCGGCGCAGCCCCCCTGCACGCAGGAGGTAATCCTGGCCGCCTCTTCCACTTGTAAGATCTTTTAAGAAGTGGTTTTGAAATCTTGTCCTTGTTAGTCACTTTCCCTGGCAGTTTAAAAAATTCAAGCTGGAGTTCCGTGATCACATTTCCTGTTAAGCCACAGGCCCGGTTTTACTGAATCCACAGAATATTTTGGGAAGTGAAGTATAGCTGCAGAATAGTGCTGGTTTTATTGAATTTATGATGTGTAGTACTGTTGACTGTCAGCTAGTTGTGGCATTGCACATACACCAGATGTGGTGCTTTTGTTCTGGATTAGCTTTTTTTTTGCTCCCTTCCCTCATTATAAAAGCAGCAGGTTAGAGCTGTTGCTAATTGTACTGCAGGATACACTGCAGTTCTCAACTAATGAATCAAAACTTGTGGTCATTCGGTATGTTGCTAATTTGCGTTTCTTGGAGCCTAGATTTATTGCTTTGGGGCAGGTTCTTTCAGAATGTGCACTGGATGTCTTGTTAGCCTTTGTTTCATTATGAAGTTTGCTTTTTAATCTATATTAATAAAAACGAACCCCGTTGCAGAGTCATCACCATGCCTCTTCTCAGCACCCTCTGAGTTGGTCAACTAGTCCTCTTTCAGCATCATGTGACCAGCGTGCCCCATCAACTTGGCTGGTGTCATGTCACATGACCCAGGCCTGGCCAGTCGTCAGGTTGCACCGCCCATTGGTTCCTGACTGTGCTGTTCTCAGCGTCCTCTCCAACCTTAAATCGGCAGCGGCCTACCTCATATTTCCGACCAGTCAGCTATTTACTTTCCCAATGTCAACACAACCTACAAGCAGCAGCCCTCGGCTAACCAATAAAAGCAGGAAAAATCCGCAGCCAGCCCCCAACAGGCAACCATCTAAACACCTTGCAACATCTGGCAAATCCTTTCAGCACACTCTGCCTTCCCGGCCTCCAGTCTGCTTTTCCTTCGCCATTTCTAGCTTGTTGAGAACCAGAAAAACTAGTAAGTTTTCCCTGCTTCATACAGTCTACTCCTGGTTCATTTTAAAAGCTGCTTCATGAGGTTAACCGATTTTACTTAAACCTTCGTAGGTGTGTCAGTTTAAAGGTGAACAGGTCCCGTTGTAGGATATGACATTTCAAGTCGGTTGAAAAGATCATTGTAGGTATGTCATTGGAGAGCTGTCACCTTTAAACTCCTAGAACAGAAATGGATGAAAAATTAATGTTCTTTGCCCAATAGAATGTCTGGGCCATGGTTTAGTGTGACAGGATCTGGATGTGTGTAGTGGTGTGTGAGCCTGGTCCTCAATAGCACCAGTCACCTCGGTAGTGTGTGCTTGCATTTGCATTTTTATTAAATGCGTGCAGTTCCAATATAATTCCCTCTCCTCCCCCAGTGCAGCAGTTGAGTCCAGGCTTCCTCTTGGTGCCTTGGCATGTTCTTGTCCTTGCATTGTCTCACTACAGAGACGTGCAGCACCTCTGTCCAAGTGTGGGCTTCAGCTTCCCCCACCATCTGCCTCCTTAATGGGGATGCTAGGGACCCTCCCCAGGTGATGGGGGGGAAAAGCGATAGCTCCTCTGGGGTGTCTGCAGAAGTAGCACTTGCCTTTCAGAACCTTCCCTTAGTTTTCAGTGATTTGTTTTCTGACATTCTCTCTCTCTCTCCATCCACTGTTCTCCCTGCACCCAGATCTCCACGTAGGAGGAGCGGCAGTCGCAGTCGCAGCCGGTAATTCATTTTTTTGTTCCCATTGGCTTAGCCATGTCGGCTAATTATTGCTTTTAGAATTTTCCTTAAATATAGCTTTGATCTTGCTTGGTGGGATTTGCACCTCATTAAGGCATTTTGGATCTGTTGTGCAGATCTCTCTCCAGAGACAGGAGGAGGGACAGGTCCTTCTCTCGTGACAGGAACCACAAACCTTCACGCTCATTCTCCAGATCTCGCAGGTAATGGTTTGGCTCTGTCCTTTTTAGCAGTGATGCATCGTGAATTAAGCAGTCTTGTTATGCTTTTCCTGTTAGATTTAGCTGGCTGTAAGATAATCCAGCCATACCACCGCAGTTCCAATTAAGGTCTATCATTCATGAAATGTGGTGTCAGTTGTGGTGCATATAAACTGCTAAATCTGTGTGCAAGCTTCAGTACTGAACTGATCTATCCATTTTTTTTTTTCTTAGTCGTTCCAGGTCTAATGACAGAGTAAGAAGAACCTGAAAGCGTTGTCTGAAGAACTTGCTTGATCATACTTTAAGATTCATATGGACTATGAGCTCTTTAAAATGTCCCTTTCAGCAGCTTTTCCTGTGGTGTGCAAGGCGACCAATTCCAACAGTGTATGCAAGTTTGTAATATGCCGATTTGTACAAATGTGTTCAGTTCTTACAGTCCGATGAGCACTGTGCCCTCACCAAACCTATCTGGACATTGGGCTCTGTAAAAGACCTGAGGGAGGGTGATACTGTTGGCATGTTTGGAGTGCCATGTGTGGTGTGAGATGACCCCTTTGTATTTTATTTTTTTCTTCCCCCTTTTCCACCTGTCTTTTTAATTAAATTTGTTTGTAGAAATCTGTGAGTGTGCAGCATCTCCCTTTACAGTACATCAAGGTGTATCCCATGCTTCCCAGCTTTTGTGTGCTGCTGACCTGTCGCCTTAGCTCTGCTAAATTTTATGGGTCCATTAGCTGGATGCTTGATTCAGGGATGTCGGTGGGGCAGCACTTCTAGTTATGGTACTGGGTGTTGCACTGCGAGACAGAACTTCCTTTGGCCGTGTGTATCCACTCTACACTTTAGCGGATGTTGTTTTTAGCCGGAGTAATGTGCAGTTTGTGAAGCAGTGTCCCTAGAGCTTGTGGGCCTTACTGATTTCACCCCTCCGTAATATTTGTTTGTATAACCCTTGACAGTAACAGCCTCCAGATTTCCCTTGTCACTGTCTGCTAGTAGTTATTCTCATTCTTCAGTAGCATTTCTTTTGAAGTTTTGAATGTATGTTGGCTTGTATGCTGCTTCGACAACCCCCCCCTCCTCCCCCAACAAAAATTGTGCATATCTCCTACACCTCGGCCTTCAACAAGGAACTGTTTTTATTAAGACATTTAGAACAACTCAAATAAAATTGAGACATTTTATTAATTGCATTAGTATTGTAGTTAGAACTGCAGTCCTGAGATTTCCCCCACTCCTGCTTGCTGGGCCATCGCCCGAGGTCAGCACAGTCCCGCCCTCCCTTTCCTGCGTCATACTTCTGAGTGGTAGCCTGCCTGATGCACAAACTAGAATCAGGGCGCCCACTCCTTCGAGGTTAACTAGCTCTCATGACATATTTGCGAGACGTGCTCCCTGTCCCGCGTTGGCAAGATTCTGGGTGGTTGCCAATCTCGTCCATGCTTAAATCTGCCTGAAATTGCAGAATTCCTTTTCCTAATGACAGATTTCAGTAATGTTCAAGTTATTCAAACCGATTGAGATCGGGGCTCAATGCTGGCCGCTCTAAAATGGGCTGTTTTCTGTGCTCGTATCATCATTTCACCCTATATTAAATATGAATGTATTAGCAATGCATAGTTATTACTTATGATTAATTTTTATTCATACACACAAATTTTAAACCACGGAAGGGGCTAGTTAAACCCTCGACGGAAAATATCCAAAGAACCCCAAGATAGACTGAGGATACACGAATCAACGAACCTGTCTGAATAAATCTCGAAAATCGATACAATGAAGAGGATTTCTATCTCCAGTTTATACAAATTCCACGCATATTTCACCGAGCGTGCTTGGAATGCTGGATCGGCCCCTCTAAATACCCAATCCGTGTCCACTACGTGCCTGAATCATCCTCATCATCTTAACAAACTCGCTCATTTCATCCAATCAAATGCACCCCGCCCTCATATCTAATGTGAATTCGCACCACCCCTAACTGGAGAGCCAAACTCGGATTGTGAGTGGTCTTTGGCATTGTGTGACAGTGATGTAAGTAATTCGTAGGTACATAGTAACAACACTGAACAACAGATCTGCGTTTCACCTTTTTCTTGCTGAAATTTAGCGATTGACGTAGTTGCTGAGGGTGGAGGGACTGTTTCTATAGCTACCAAGTACAAATCGGTGCGCCCACGGTACATAACCATCTCACAATTTGGCGCCGCTTTGGTCACAGAAATGTGCGTCGTCATAGTACTTGTCAGTTGGCAGTGCTGAAATCTTTATTTCACGCCAAAACATCAGACATCCCGGGTTCAGCCAGTTGCTGTAGTGTATAAGATTAGGGTTACAGCGATCACGATAGCGAGAATTACACGGAATGTATTTATGACAAGAAATATATAAAACGTTCTAATTGTAAGAAAATAATTTGTGAATGAACACCGTACACCGCCAGTGATGATTTTAACAGCAGAGTAGTCGTACTTGGGGTGTGTGTGCGTAATTAATAATTAAATATTTATTATTTATTATTTGCCTAAATAATTTAGATAAATACTAATTTAATATATAAATAAGTTATACAAATTTATAGGTGTGTTAAATGTAACTTTCCCGGGTTCGGTGACTGCGGGAGAAACGTGGAAGAAAATTCACGTGTTTTTTTTCGGACTCCAGCACGTGCATTTGCGGCTCAGGCTCCGCCCGCTCACGAGCTGCGTGGCATCCCGCCCACCGACAGTATAATTCCTCGGCGCCGGCGAGCGTTCATCGTATTTCTTCGCGAACTGCAGAACCTAGTCTTATATTGAGACTGGTCCCAATTGGCGCTCTTGATTTGCACATATTACATATATAGGCCCGTTTTCTTCTTCGTCATATTGCTGTATTTCTAAGTACAACGTAATAATAGAAGACCCGGTCTTCTTTTCCAGCGATACTAATTCATCTATAACCATCCGAAGACTTCACTGGATCAGGGCACGTAAGTATGCCGGTTTATTTTCATTGAAACTTTTGAGTTTTGTATAATCTGGAAAGATTTTTTTGTTGGTAGGCAGGTTTCCATGATTTGTTTTTTAATGTGTGTTTATATAAATTGGTTTTTAAGGACCAGCTGCTTTGCAGTTAACTGTTTCTTATATTACACTTACAAGTTAGTTAAAATAACTATGGACTGTTCATTATAAATGGAATAGTCGTTTCTTGGCATGTTATTTGGCTTTAAAGCATTTTGTTTGTGTGCTTCTCTATCAGACACGAGCTCTGTATTCACATGCTCTCTTCGCGAATACGTCACCGCATTCGTACCCGCCCCTCCGATTCAGCTTGTCTCATTGCCACGCCCATTTAGTCTTGTTTACTTTATCGGTATTGAGATCGAGAATATTATTTAACACCGTACATTCTTTTCCTAAATGTGGTGGTTTAACTGATCCATATTTATTAATTCTACCGACTTGTAATGTCTCAATACTAAACCACTGACTACTGAATATCTAAGTAATAATTAATATGTGGGACGAATAATGAATATGTTACGTATACATGCTCACGAATGTCATCGCTGTTCAGTTAGATACAACATTCTGAGTACTGTTCCGATTACCCCTGGATTTTTGTCGGCATATTTAATAACACTTTGATTTGACTCGTTTTACGGAGTTATTGAAATATTTTATTTATCACTCATACTCTTGCATCATTATTTTTACGTCACCGACTGCCAGTCAATTTGTCACCTTTTCCATTAAGCTTGAAGTAGTTTATCCGGACTTGCTGAATTACATGAATGTGCCGTAGCTTCAACGTATCGAGCTCGGTTGTTTTTTGACATCTTCCAGCATAGAAACAATGTCCACAAAATGAAAATTAAACCGTATGAATCATAAAGCCTGAAAATACACCTAGGATTTTAATATAATCCCTTTGCACCTCAATGTGAAAAATATGAAACATCTGCATCAAATATTAGGCCTATAAAAGTGTTCTCTATTTGATCGAGATATTTTACTTTATGTTTTGCAAATATTGAAATGCCTATATAGGCATTGATATAGGGTGGAGTGGTGCCTCTGAGGCTTTGGATCTGTGCCAGTTCTCAGAAGTTTGCTGGTTCAAATCTTGCGAATATATGGGGTGATTCTATCTACAATTGCTTCACCCTGGGCATGATGTTAATCTTCATCCAGCCCTGCAAGCAGGTCCTCCAACTTACAGGGAAACTTGGGGGTTAGTGGCAGGACTGACACTCCAGTCACCAGGAAAAACTCCCACTCTTCCGTTTGGACTAGTGTGGTGCTGATGTATCACCCGCTGCATGGC
This sequence comes from Mormyrops boulengeri, assembly GCA_026781065.1. Classification (NCBI taxonomy): domain Eukaryota; kingdom Metazoa; phylum Chordata; class Actinopteri; order Osteoglossiformes; family Mormyridae; genus Mormyrops; species Mormyrops boulengeri. The sequence continues at coordinate 9,690,146 of JAODLD010000113.1, forward strand.
TGCACTCAGGTTCTCATTCCTGGGGCGATTTGTTGGGTGGTGGGTGCAGCAATGCACTGTAATCAGTGCATGGTCCCTTACCTCTCTCCTGTATATAGGAGTTACTAACTGATGCCTTTAATTATATGTGAATATTTTATGTTTTGAGAAAACCAGCATTGTTAATTCCTGGTATATTTAGCAATGGCATCTTAATATGTAGAATTATGTTACCATATTTAGGTGAAAATACCATAGGCCGATGGTCAGATATAGAGTGCTCACAGAAGGTCTTGGGATGTTTGCTTAATTCAGTGAAAATACTGCACATGTATTGGTTTTATAAGAAACATTATTACTTAATTTATTTACAAATATACATACATATATATCACATCATTTTAAGTAAACACGTACAATAGTATTAAGTAAAAAATTCATGTAGTAATTGAAAGCCAAATTATAGTTCTGCCTGCAGTGTGTTGTCGCCCACCCAGGGTTGGTTCCTGCCTACGCCCATTGCTCCCAGGATAGGCTCTGGGCCCTCCGCGACCCCAGTGGGGATTCAGCGGTTTCGATAATGGATGGATGGATGAATTATAGTTCTAACACAGCTGTTCTGACTTAAAAAAAAAAAAAACTTCAATGACAAGCAGTGTCACTAGGTGATTTTTAATTGGCAAACACCTTTGTAATAACATGAAACACCAAACATTTGTGTTTAACATCCCTTTGGTAGCCAGTTAGCAATTGCAATTAACAGCAAAATTGCAAGAACAGAACTGAATGAGTCAGTCAAAAAAGAGACTTAATAAAAAAGATGTGTGTAGTAAGATATGTGCAGATATTTGAAACTTCTTGTCAATGGACTTTTTTTACATTCTAAATGGAGAAAAACCCCACCACTAGTGGACGTTCTAACATTACACCTAGTACCTATGCATGCCTTATGAGGCAGTGAGACTGTTTTTTATATACTCTTAAGTACTTGCCCAGACATGTTCAGATTGATTCTGGGCTGTGAATGTTACATTTTTTTCCAGCTGGGACTGCTGGACAGAGGGTCTTTGGTTAAGACACAAGTGAAATGACTTAGGCAAGTTTATTTGTATAGCGCATTTCATACAGGAAGCTAATTTAAAGTGGTTTACATGAGTATAATAAATGCAGATTAATTTTAATCTGCAAATTGCATTTAATCAATTAATTAAAGAATTAAACTTTAAAGACATTGAAATGTGTGAGCTTATATGATGTGGGCTATTTTCTGAGCTACACATCACACCATCTGAAACACCTTTAGTGAGCTTGCCTGACATTTTTTGTCCTCCTTGTTTTCTAATTATATTTTGCTACAATGTATTTTGCATACAATTCTGATGTCTATTTGCTCTTTGTCTGATTCAACAGTCTTTAGTTTTTGTTGTGTTTTATTTTTTACTTTATTTTATTTTTATTACTGCTGATGCTTGTAGATTTTGCTATTTATTCATGTTAATTTATATTCTTATTCTATTTTCTGTGGTGAAAGGAGGATGTGCAAAGTAAGAATTTCGTTGTAGAGCGAAATTGTTTGTTTGTTTTATGACAATAAAACACTCTCTCATATTTGTGTAGATCCATGTCCAACGAGAAGAATTTCCCTATGGCTCATGGGAAGGGACGGGCACGGCGGCGGCTTTTCGGGCCTGTAGACCATGAACTGCTGCAAGTGGAGTACCAGAATGCCCTGAATAGGGAACTGGAGGATGCTAGATACCGCTGGGGTTTTGACTTCCTTACTGAGACTCCTCTGGTGGGGAGTGACTTCATCTGGGAGGGGGTCTCAGGGTCAAAGCTTCCCTCACTGTACCGCTCATCCAAGATTCCCCAAGAAACTGGCTTGAACAGCAAGGAAAACATATCTCGCACTCCAGAGAGGTACATCTTCCTGACCCTGGGCCTGGAACAGACACCCGAGAAGAACCATCCTGGCAAGATGAAGAGGAAGCAGACCAGCATTACAGGTATGTAGCAGACGGGTAATGTCAGTGGGGTGTAGTCGGTCACGAAGGTGGTGTCAGCATTTGGAGAAGTGCTCCAGCAGATGAAGTGTGAATGTGAGAGGGTGCTGTACTGGGACGGAGACGTGGCGTGTAGGAATGTAGCAGTGGAGGAAGCTGACTTCCCATTTATTAGATGGCCATTTTGAGTCCTGGTAGTAACTGAAATCACTATGCAGATGATACAAAAATTAGTAATATTGCTGGTCACACAATTTGAAAATTCGGGATAATTTCAATCTTCAGTGAAATATATTGAAATGTACTATTACAGTCAATGGTGTACTCTTGAATGTCCTGGCCCAGTCTCAGAATGCCATGCTCATTAACTCCACTCCTTTCTGTTTCCATTAGATTTCTACAAGTCTAAGCGCCGTATGGTGGCCACGCCCAGGAAATCAGGGCAGTGAGCAGAGCGGGATGTTTATAGAGAAGCACAACTGCCTGTCTCTGCAACAACCATGCCGGGGTCCATACTAACACAATCAGGAAGCTAACTGAATTATTCAAGTATAAGGTACAACTGTAAAAACCTCTTTATATTTGCTTAAAGTGCAGATGGATCTCCATCAAGGACAAGCATCCATCTTTGGCAACATGAGCTTTCTACGTTGGGGTCTAAAGTAGGATACATGGTGTTTCAGGTTCATGGCAATGTCATAATTGAGACCTTAAACGCTGTCCATATAGCATTGATGGCACTATGGGTCCAATTTCCTAAAGCCTGCAAGACAAACACTAATATGCAGTTAGTTATGGTGTACTTGTACCGCTACCATTCTATTGAAACACAGTGACAGACTCAGTCCTTTTTTGATAGATTATTTTGTTATTGTTGCTTGAATTATAACAATTTATTTAACTGCATTTTTTAAATTTCCGCAAAAACAGTTAAAGATCCAGTGACCACAGAGGTATATACAGAACTTCCACTGAATTTTACAGTGGCATACAGGTACTACAGAAATGTCGTTTTGCTGCAGATGCTGCTGAAAACTGAATAGCAATTTCAGCCCTTGACATCTCCTCCCAGCTTTGGCAGAAGATGTCCTGGCACCCCTTCTCTGGGTCTGCCTTGCCCAGATGGACCTGTTTATTACTAAGTCAGACATGAATCTCAGGCACCTCTCAGGACAGACCGGGCTTTTTGTTGTCTCAGCACAGACTGGCTATATTCCTGGAGTAGCACTTAGTCTTTGGATCTCTCCAAGCTGTAGCTGTATAGCAGTCCCACATATATGCAATTCTAGAAAGAAGGTAAGTTCAGTTTTTCGTCAAAAGTACTTTAGCCCCTCCAAAGGCTCTGACCACTGATGATGGTCAAACTGAATGTAGCTACATTGAAGCCCATATTGTCACTGTATGACAGCTCAGAACCATGTGGCACAACCATACGACAAAGTTGACCAATCGAATCAG
>JAODLD010000113.1:9693685-9707366 GCA_026781065.1 Mormyrops boulengeri
ATATATAATTATTTTATCATGGTTTATCTGTAATTCACATTTTTTCTTTATCATTTATTTGAATGATTCCACAATTAACATAATATGCATTGTTGTCTATGTTTTCTTTAATCATTATTTATTCCCACTGCCCCAATATAATTTTCCCTCTACTTGGCCTTATTTGGCCATTGCAAAGGACTCTCAGTATCTGGCCTGATTAATGGAGTTGTAGATATCTGACATACGGCTAGATGGGAGCGATGCCTCCTGCAGTCTTAGGAAGTGCAGAGGGTCATATCGGAGGATGTTGGTAATGCAGTTTCTCTATAAAAAAGTACTCCATTTTGCACTTATAGCTTGCTTTGTAAATACAATTATTTTGCACATAAAACTTGCTCGTGTTAAAATCATGAAATGTGTTATTTATTAAGGACTGTTTGTGCAAGTTGCAATTAAAATATTTCTGTTGTCTCAAATGTGCTTTTTTCTTTGTCATTGTATTTTGTATTTGCTTAAAGAAGTAACTTGTGTAGCGTAATATACCACATGTAAGTATGTCTGTGGTTTTCCTACAAGGGAACCCCAACTAGGTCCAGTAAAATTGTTCTCACATAACACTGGAAAACACACATCATGCCACTATGACAAGGTAAAGCACCATAGATTGAACAAATAATCCGTGTCTTATGCAAACTCTCTCTAGTACCAGCACCAAAAAAAGTGAAATGTGTTTCTCCGCACTACAAGTGTAGGTGCGTAACACTTCTCAGAATTAATCTCCTTAACTAGCAAAAAATGGCTCTGTACCATTAAAGCCAATGTGGGGAAACACGCTGAAAGGTGAATATGACTGATCCTTGAAGAGGAAAGTACACAACTGCAACATTCCATGTAAATTACACAACAATAGTGGCAGCAGTACAGAACATTTGTTGCTACCAGAGAACTGTACTGTAATGTGAACAAAAGAAGCCCTTCTAGAAACTAGACAAAACTAGTCTCATAGATTAAGTAACACAGGCCTCCTTTCACATGGTAGTTTTGGTTTAACAGGCAAGGACGATACAGTTAAAGGGCACAATTCTTTCTAACTAGTGCTGCGTAACTGCTACGTATAAATACCACATTAGCCACAAAGCAGCAATTATGCCAGAGTAAATGCAGACCAGTAGTTAAATTAACTGCACAGGGGCATTTATATATGGTGATTAAAGGTAAATTGTACAGCAGTAAGCAGGACCATCTGCCTACACATGCATAGACAGTCCTATTTTCATACTGCGTGTTTCACACTGAGGTGTTAAACTGCTGTTCCATTTCCTGTGGAGAGCTCAGCAAATCTTCTGTTTAGTTGTCTCCTTTTAGATTGCAAAACAAGACATTGCCTTTGACTGACCATATTAAAGATATTCAGTAAGAGTGGCTGTCTTAAATTCAGCAGCAAAAAATGTGTACACTTTAAGCAAGTGTGCAGTTTGGTGGCTGGTTTACAAGAAACAGGAAGTTAAAAACTTGGTTCTTTTTTGACAGTTTTTTTTGACGAGCTCATGGAGGAAGTCTTGAGCTGTTGTCATAGTAATGGGCAAAGGAAACTTTTGTATGGTGAAAAAAAGTCATGAACCAGGTCATGAAGCAATAGGAATTCAGTTTTTAGAAAGACCTCAGGGTGCTGAACGTTCTGCCAACGATCGATGAAGGTTTAATTTTTCAGAATGCATAATGCTTGTGCGACTTAAGGTAAGAGTCTATCTCAGTCTCATCTTTTAATATTTGCAGTCAAATTAGGTCATGGTCACAACTGAAACACGTCTGGCAGTGGCGTGGTGTAATTCAAGGTTTAATGTTTATGCTGAATACTATACTGTTACACATTGATAAGTGTTTTGGGGCAGTCATTTTGAGAAAGGCACTATATCAGAATTGTTCCATTCATAATGACCATTTTTATTCTGCAGTATGTGTGTGAGAGTAGGTGTGTATAGCAAAGTATTATCACAATTCAATTCAGCATACAGATTCTTCTTTAAAAGCATCTGACTTTCATAGTGCACCGTCACTCTGCCACACGTTACAGGGAGACTGACTGCTGCGTGTCAAGCATGTGACTGATTCATGTCTTACAGTTGTACTGCTGAAGACTGTACAATACAAGCTAGACAGGTGGCTTTTCTGTTATGATTTAAATTAAAATTTAATTAAGATTAAATTATTTCTAAAGATGTTTAAAAATCGTGCAAATTATGTATAAACTCGGGTATTTACTGCATATTCTTTACTGGATATTCTGTAGCAATAGGGGAGACGGGACAATTTGTTGAATGGGGTCACTCGTTCTAAAGGAAGCATTAATCTTCCTGCATAACTTAGGCATCCCCCAAACACTATTGATGTTTAGCGAACTAGCACAACTTTACTTTGGAAGGAAAAATATTTTTCCATTGTTCTTCTACATTTTATAAAGATGACATTATTCAAAAATTGTCCCACGTTGCTCCTAAATAAGTACTACTATGTCTTGGAAATCAATTTTTAATTTGGCTCACACGTTTTCGGATGCAAAAAGCATAGGTCATATATCCGTTTTTGAACAGCTGAAGTGGTACATCATTTTATGTCTAATTTTAGCTGTATTGTACTAGTAACTGACTAAATCTAGTAAGGAGTAATGCTGAACTGTTCAGGTTAATTAATGAATAATGCACTGGGCTTCTATTTTTGATAACTGAAATATCTGGCTAATTTTAGAATTTTTATGGTTGCCCAAGATCTCAGTGAGACCAGTGCAACCCAAATACATCTTGGTACTACAGTATTATTAAGATGTTATGAAATAAGATTAATTTTACACATTTCATACCAACTGTGAAAAACTGCAGAAACACTGCAGAAATCCAACCACATACACAAGACGCCTGGATTTCTGTAGTACAGTTTCACATTGTCACATTGTCCATAGACAGCACCACAATATCGTCGGTCATTTATAATGTGACAAATCTATTTATCTATTTGATAAAAGTAAAAAATTACAAACCAGACCATTTGTTATTCTCGGGTCTCTAAATACATTGTGAGAGCTGTGTTTGAAGACACTGGCCCTGTTCAGTAGAAACAACACTCTCATTTTGTACTGATCATTGTGTCGATAACATCAGCTGTAAGCTACTGTGCTCCACTTCATGAAAATGATGGCCATGGAAAATTTGCTACAATTTTCATTTTTTTGGGGGGTGAATCATGTCCCAAGTCACATAATTTATTTTTACCTTTTAAAATAATAATAATTTAAAAATAAAAGATTTTTTCAGTATTGCTGAAGCTTAATTTTTCTTGGCAGACACGCTGCTATTTAATGAGGTTTTATTGATTGTCAGATCGCAGGCGATAAGCTAAATAACGTCTCGCTGCGGTGTGTATCGACCATGCCGAGGGCCTGACGATAGGCTTGCAAACAAAAACTAGCTTCTTCTGGTATATCACCAGGAAGCCTTGTTTCCTCCATTGTTGTCCAGCTCTGTTGTGGTATATTATGTGACTTCTAGAACTGGATATAAAAAAAGCAGTTGACATGAGAATCGGCGTTTTAGTAAATTTATGATATAGTAGTTTAGCTGGGAAATCTTTTCACTCCGTATTCTTGCAAAGAAATTATACACAATGTAGTAAATTACGCGGTTAACACTGTCAGCAACATCAGGCAGCATTTGTCACTTATGTGCATGTAAATAATCTTGTTTTGCAGTTTGTACAAGCAAACTGCTAACTGGATATTGTGGTAAATGAACTAGTGCAAACTGTCCACCCAAACATTCTAACACAAAATTTGCTTCACATGGTCATGCTTTTGGGAAACAAAAAAGTAATGGGCATAGTGAATGTTTGCACACTTGTTGATAAAACATTAAGCAGACTTCTCGCTTGTCAGAGAGATGATATATGCTAATATGACCCCAATATTTTTTTTTCCAACCATACAGGAAGTAATGCAAGAAACCTGACTGGTTATTAGAAAGAGACTAAAGCTTCTTTGAAAATATAAAGATATTAACTATTAATTTAAAATGAACTTTCAGAGTATAGGTATTAAAAACAAAAATAATTCCATAATTTCAACACTTGGAAAAGCTACATTTAAATGCAACAATCTCATCTAAGGTATGCCCCTGCCTTGTGTTCTATTCTGCCTGGGACAGGTTCCCGCCCCCTGGTGACCATGATCTGGATATGCAGTTAGAAGGTGGATGAATTGATGGATGGATGGAATTTGTACCCACTAAAACTAAATCTGTCCTATTTGTCATTCAGAATAGTAAAAATGCACATGACTGCAAAGGATTTGGTTTTATCTCAGTATGTTAATCTTTGTAATTAGTTGCTTTGGTACACTGAAGTGGGAGATATGAATGGAACTAATCAAATGTGTCCAATTTCAGGAATTTCTGTGAATTACAATGTCAAGCAAGAAGTCAGGAAAAGCCCGGAGAATAGGCTCCACCCGCAAAGATTTGCGTGGTCTGGGCAGCCAGGTGAGGGACAAAGAGGCAGACGTCTTTGCCACCCTGCTGGGGGAATCGAGGACCATGGAACATGAATCAGCAACCACAGGGGGAGAACCAAAGCCTATAGAGGAGGGATCAAGACCCATGGGAGAAGAATTATGGACCACAGGAGGAGAACCAAAGCCTATAGAGGAGGGATCAAGACCCATGGGAGAAGAATCACGGACCACTGGGAAAGAACCAAAGTCTATGGAGGAGGAATCAATGGCCATCGGGGTAGCATCATGGTCCACGGAGAGAAACTCTAGGACCACAGGGGAGAAACAAGAGGTGGACTTTAAACCAGAAGAAAGTTCCCTGTCAGAGAGAACAGCATCTTTGTTGGCCCCATCACATGACCCTTACTCTGCTGGCACACCTCACCTGGAATCTAACAAGATGGAGAAAAAAAAGAGAATGGGGTCCACTCGCAGAAAGCTTCCCACAGATTTGGAAGAACACAGAAGGGAAGGGTGGGATGGTGCAGAGCAAGAGGAATGGCAAGAGGGTGGTAAGCATGCAGTGGGCGACCAGGCTGGAAGCAAGACAGCCCAACCTTTCGGAGAGTTACACACAGAACCACGAAAGGCAAGTGAGTGTCTCGAAGGATGGGAAGAATCTGCCATGACAGGAAATCAACATGCATTTCACATTTTAGACATGCCCGCCATTGAGAACAAATCAGTTGATTCTCAATTTTACCCTCAAAGTATGTACAGTGAAGAAGCTCAAAAGAATAAACAATTACACACAAGCAATGAGAGCAATTTGATTATAAATTTAGACCAATCAGAAGGGAGGCTAACCAATGAGGACACCCATGATAGAGACCTGCTTCAATCAACAGACAGTGGTCAATTGGGCCATGCTGATGCTGCTCTACAGCTGCCAAAATCAGAAGAAAACACTCTACATGAGGACAACAAACATGAAATGGCTCATTTTGAGCATAAAAAGAGGAAGATGGGTTCTACACGTAAGGGGGGCCGTGCCTTACAAATAAAAAGTGACAGGGAACAAGAGTTTGATATTTTAGCTGAGGAGATGCTAAGAAGCTCTGGAGACCTTGCAGACGTATGTGTGCTACAGGGCAAAGAGTCACAAGAGAAAAGCAGACTTGATGTGATACAGTATATTAACATGGAACAAGTAAAAATGGAAGGTTTACTGGAGATGGAGGAGAACAAGGAGGTAGAGGCATTAACGGGAACTGATAGAGATAAAGAACAGGAGAAACACAAAAGCACAAGAGAAACAAATGAGAAACATACAATATCAGGGCTGTTGGGCACAGATATGGTTGAGGACATTTTGGTAGAGATGGAAAGGAGGGAGATAGATAGATCAAGAAGCACAGGCATAGCTGAGGAAAATGTGAAACCAGAGGTAAGAGAAACAGATGTGGTCACAGAAATTAGAGCTCCAGGATTAGGGGGAACCGGCATGGTTGACAGGGAGACAGAGGAGACAACAGGAACTAGAATTCTTGAATTCAATGAGACTCACAGACTTAGAGAAACACACGTATTAGAAGACGATGTAACACAAGAGAACCAAGGAAGAGACGGAGGACAAAGAGATGAGGCAGAGAAAGAGAGTGTAACAGATGTCATTCTGGGGGCAAATGTGATGAAGTATGAAGGTGCAAGCAATGAGAAAGAGAGTACAAAAGAGGAAGAAGGAGATGGTGCACAGGCTAAAAAAACAGGAAAGAATTGGAGGCAAGCACAGGTGATGCAGATTGACTTAAATATGTCATTTTCTTCAGAAAAGTATGAGCAAGAAGTTACAGCCTCAGAAAGAGAGAGGAATTCACCATTAGAGAACCCCTCAGTGGTGGAAAGTTTTTCATTTCAAGATGGAACCAAAACCTTTATTCCAGAAGAACAAGTAAAGTTCACTCCATTTGAGGATCTGCTGGAACCCAGGAAGAATAGCCAATTCTACACATCAACCCATATGGAAGCACCATTTACAGAAGATGAAAACGAAAAAAATTTTATAGCGCCCCAAGAATGGGAAAACTTAGGCAAAAAGAATAAGACAGAGTCAACTCATGGGAATGCCACAAAAAATAAAATGGAGAACAGAGTTAAAGGGGCAGGTGATGATCGCAGTGTATTGGAAGGAATAAGAATGGAAAAGATAGATATGAAGCTGGAGAGAGAGGAGAAAGAGCAAGAAGATAGTTGGGCCATCACTGAGGACCTGAACACCATCCTGAGGGACACAGGGGTATTAAAGGAACTTGATATACAGGAAGGTGATAAAAGTGTGGCAGAGGAGAAGCAAACTCCCCTGGTAGTGGAGGAGGTCAAAGGAGAACCAGAGGTAAATATGGTAGGAGGAATCAAGGAGAATAAATGGAAGTTGGCAGAAGAGGGAGACATAAAAATGAAAGGGACAGATATTGCAATGGAAGAAAGTGTAGCGGTCTCTCAGGAATTCTCCAAAACAGAAACCACACACTGCAATAAGGATGATTCTAGCTACATTTATGATCCTTTCCATAATGTGTCAGTAGATCCAAGAGTAAGTGAGAGGGCTGCCACCAATACCCTGTCATTAGAGATGAATCAAAAATCTGATGAGAGCTCTCAGAAAGAATCCACCCATTTGCAGAAAAGGAAAAAAATGGGCTCTTCTCGCAAGGGAGGCAGGGGCCTACATAAGGAGACAGAAAAGAGTAAAGGATTCGGGAACATAGATGGGTTAGAAGTCAGTGAGCAACAAGAGGAAAGAGAAGAGGAAAGGGCAACAGAGGTAAAGCAAAATGTTATAAATGTGGTGATGGAGATGACAAAAGAGGAAACAAAAATCAGCATGGCAGAGGCGACATCAAAAAGCAAGGAGGAAATCAAGATCGCAAACGATAACAGTGGAGCTGAAGACTTTGAAAGCCAACAGAGTGTGACTGAGGATCCTACAGCAGCTGAAAAACTTGCCACTAATGTTGTAAAGGGCTTTGAACAGCATGAGGACTACTCAGACAGAGCATCCAGCAGGAATGAGAAAAGAAGAAAGATTGGTACCTCTCACAGGAGAGGCAGGGAAAGGCTTAAAGAGAAGGAGATACAGGAAATGGCAGAGACTGAAGTGGAAACAATGGCTATGGACAATAAGGAATCTGCTACCGATGAAGTGATTAAATCAGTGCAAAATGAAGAGAGAGAATATGGTAATGAGAAAGCAGAAAGGAAGAGTGGAAGTGACAGCGACAAATCACATACTTCCATGGTCATCCCAAATTTGCAGCGGCCCGAGAACTCAGCCATTACCACACAACAGGAATGTTCAGAGTCGCAAGACACACTTCTGCCAGCAGCAAGGAGGAGAAAAATGGGATCCAGACGCCAGGGACAGGATAACCTGAGGAAGCGAGACGTGGGCCTGGAATGGTCTGAGGGCTGCACTGCAGAGGCACATGTAAATACTGCTGCCCTTCTGCAGAGGATGCAGGAAGTTTTCCATCAGCCTGATGTTGAGGAGAAGGGTTGCCTCACATGGGAAAATGTGCAGGTACTGATCTAGTAGGCTAATATAAAACAACTTGACTGACTTTTTGACCATCAGTGTTTTCAAATTTTATGAATTATTGTAATGTAATATTACTCATTAGGAAACATTAGAAAACTTGCATTCATTACTGCTTTTATTATTGACCCGTTTGTTCTCTTTTATATTTTTAATGAATCAGTTTGGACTTTGCTAGTGAACACAACAGTAAAGTTCCTCCTGTGACCTAAACAGGGATTATGTGTTATTAATGTAGCATTAAATTATCTGCCAGATGTGAAACCATTACTTTTTGATCATGCATTGAAAGATGCACAAACCCACCAGCCCCCTCAACCCTGACCTACATAAGCAGTTTGAAGATGGATGGATGGATGGATGGATGGATGAACAAACCAAAAATCAGACACGAACCTGAAAAATATTATTGTTTAGATATTGCTTTATGTATAGGATGCTTTAGTATTGTTATTTGACTAATGGAACTTTTACAAACTGGTTATTTTTGTATCATTTCACTCACTTTGATATATGAGACAGCTCAATAAAAACACTTTCGAGAAGTAACCCACATCAGTACAACCATATCTTATCATTCTATATACTCCAGCTGCAGTATTGTAACTATTGCCTCAAATGCATCTTTGGCATCACAATATGCATCCCAGGGAAAAAAAAATCTTTATTAATAACACATTATATTATAACAAGCACTTCTAGATTTATGATTAGCTGCTGTCGTTCAGGGCCTGAGTCATGAGCTTGGTCTCAGCATTGAGGAACTTCACCAGGTGTTCCAGCAGCTGGATGGGGACCAGGATGGCCTGGTGACTCACCAGGACCTTACTAAAAGCCTCGGTAAGTCTTCACCATTTTATTAATCAATGTGGTCGGCATATGCCCAGGTAGTTACTAGTGTTTAGCACTCATAGAATTTTCTCTGGCTTCTTCGGTCCCCCCCGAGTCCAAAAACATGCTAGGGTGATTTGGAGTCGCCCAAATTGTCCAAATGGTGTGAGTATGTGCATGTTGTGCCCTGTGACGGGTTGGCACCCCATCCTGGGTTATTCCCTGCCTTGTTATCTGGGATAGGCTCCAGACCCCTGCAAACCTGCATGGCGCAAGAGGGTGCAGAATATGGATGGATTTATATTTTGTGAGTCATATATAAAACAATGAATGAAATCTTTGTTGTTAAAAGGAAAAATGGCACTTTCCCCAGTATTAAAAATGAATCGAAGTTCATACAGCTGGCCCTGGTAGGGATCGCCAACCCCAATCCGCAGAGCTGTGAGGCTCCCCACTGAGCCACTTTGCCACGTGTGAAAAACAAAAGAACAACTTCCAAAAATCACACATATATCCCTTATGTTTAATTCCCCTAAGCACCCTCACATAAGGCTAGATAAAAATGGTCATATGCAACATAAAACAAGCAAGAAATGTTCTCCAAAAAGTTACAGATATCTTGCTGGTTAGCTGGATAAAAACTGCTTTGGTTCCCAAACCTATCCTTAGAGGTACCCCAGCAATTTTAAGTATTTGTTATCCACGAACAGCTCAATTAATTAATTGATTAAGTTACATAACTCAATGAGTCATTGATTAGCCAAACAAGGTGGGGTAGTGGCGAAGTCAAAAAATGCATGGGTGTTTTGGATGGCTGTTGCAAATTCTGGGGTGACTTTAGAAGTGGTTTTGAAATGGCTAAGCTGACACACTTTGACAGACATAATATATAGTTCTACACCAACAAAAATCATTAAACATCCTTTGTTTGCCTAAGACTATTGCACAGTACTGTATGTGTGTTGTGTGCTGGCTAACTAAGACTATTGCACAGCATCATAGGTAGTTTACCTTCATATCCAATGCAGATCCTAAGACCCCCGCCCCCAAACGTTAATTAAGTAACCTCCTTGTTGTTTGGAATGTATGTGACCCTTGAGAAATTTGATTTATTTCATTCAGTAAAGTATGGATACCCAGCACCTAAGGGCCGGTTCTTTCACCCTTTTGTACACAAAACAGAATCCTGCAAGCAAGAACAGTATTTCCAATTCAAGAGAGAATATTCTGGAACCCACAGCTTGGGGTAAGGGGGTGTTGTGGTGGGGGTGGGTTAGACATGTGTAAGCTGTACATTTTGTAAAATTGTCATTGGTCTTGTTTAAAAAGTCCTATACATAATATTATAGTCTTACCATATTTCTATAGCTTCCAACAAATCATTGTTCTATTATATGAATACAAAAAACATCCCATTTATGCATCCCCTGATTCAGATACGTTATAGCTAATTCATTGTTTTTATTTGCATGTACATTTTACTAATTCATCTGATGCTTTTATCCGAAGTGGCTTACAGTAGAGAGAAGGGTTGCAGTTCACGTGTGCCCCTGGCAATCCTTTTTATGAAGTAGGGAAATGAAACAAGGTTGCATTTTAAGTTTTGCAGTTTTATATTACATGCTTATTAATGGTCTATTTTCGGTTTTGCTCATTTACAGCGCAATTTAAAATTGTGTCTAGTTTCTAATTATGATATTTTCACAAATAAGTAAGAGGAAATATTGGTTGTGTTCATACCTGCACTGATTAATGTAAGCTCATGGGAGCTGCACTTACACAAAAATGTTCTGAGGGCAGAAGGAAAAATGATTGGTTCAGAGAGATAACTATTCAGAAGAGGGTTCAAGCAACTGGAGGAGGTGGGACCAACCAATCAGATGTCTGAATAGGCTAGAATTCCAATGACAACCAGGCCTTGGTGTGTGCGCACACACACATACACACACACTATGACTAGCTTCTCATTGGAATTCCAGCCAAGACTTTACCCTTGTTTTGTGTCCTATGCTGCTTAGGATAAGTTGGATAAGTGGTGGGAAGATGGATTGGGTTAATGGATGGATGGATGGATGGATATTTCTATTTCCTGATGGAGTCAAAACTTATGCTGGTCTTTCTCTCTGCAGTACCTCAGGTCTCCAAGGCAAAGCAGATTTTGGGGTCAGACCATCCATAAATGAGAAGCTCCTGACTGGGTCTGGTCTCGGTCAGGCCGACCCCCACTTGAGAGAGGGGCAGGCACTCTGGGAGAAGAAGGGAACCCAGGCCAGGAGTGAGGATACAGGGTCAATGAGTAAGACACAGGAGAGGGAGGAGGCATGGGAAAATGAGGAAGAAACCGATGTGGCAGGGAGTAAGGAGCAGGAGAGGGAAGAGGCAGGGGAAAAAGAGGAAGAAACCGACGAGGCAGGGAGTAAGGAGCAGGAGAGGGAAGAGGCAGGGGAAAAAGAGGGAGAAACTGACGAGGCAGGGAGTAAGGAGCAGGAGAGGGAAGAGGCAGGGGAAAAAGAGGAAGAAACCAATGAGGCAGGGAGTAAGGAGCAGGAGACGGAAGAGGCAGAAACATGGCATAAAAACAATGAAAGTCAGAATGCAGAATCCAAAAGTGATGATTACAAGGCTGAGAAGGAAGAATTGCTGAGTACCGGTCATGAACCTGAGGACACCCATTTAATGAATGAGGAAGGAGAGTTGTTGAATAAAGATCAGGAGAGAAAGGACACACAGTTTCTAAATCAGGATCAGCAGAATGAGTGGTCTAAGGAACTGGATGAGGAGCAGGTCAGTGATGAAGCAGAGGGACTGAGGAAGTGTCAGGGAAGTAAGGAGGCAGAGATAATGAATGAGGACCAAGATAGTGGGAAACCAGGTCTACTGCATAAGGACAGAGATAGAGAGAGGGCAGAGTTAGCAAATAAAAACCAAGACAATGACCATATAAAGGTACTGAATGAGAATGAAGAAAGTATTATGGTGGAGCTATTGATTAAAAACCAGGGAAGCAAGCAGGAAGAGTTATTAAGTAAGGAAGAGAAGGGAGTGGAGGCAGGATTTCTGAGTGAGGAACATGACAATAAGGAGCAAGGGAATCAAGATACATACTGTGAGGAGGTAGAACCACTAAATGAGCATGGGGAGAGTGTGGTAAAAGATTCAAATCAAGACCGGGCTATAGGGATGTTTGATGTAGTGTACAAAGGTGAAGGGCACGAGAAGGCTAACGACCCTGAAGCAGAAATCTCACTTATCAAAGAGGGGATGACTATAAACATATCAGGAGAAATGACACATGAAAAAGAAATAGTTATGTCAGTCAAACAGTTAGTGGACAATGCATCAAGCATACAGGAAGAGAGAAAACAAAATGGTGTGGATGCAGAGTTAATAAATAAAGACCAGCAGAATAGGAAGGCAGAGCTACTGAGTATGTACCAGGAAAGTGGGGAGGTAAAGATAATGTGTAAAGACCAGGGCAAGGAGGAAAGAGAGATACTGAGTAGATACAATGAGACTGTGGCATCCCATATCATGAATATGACGCAGAATGGTAACGAAGCACAGATGCTAAGTAAGGACCAGCCTAGTGAGGAGGCGGAGATACTGAATAAGCACCAGGATCATGATGAGGCAGTGATAATTAACCTAGTTCAGGAGGGTGAAGAAGCAGAGATCCTGGATAAGGATCAAGACAATGGGGAAATAGAGGACCAGGAGAGTGAGGAAACTGAGAGACTACAGGACGGAGACAATGAGGAGGCAGAGAAACTGGACCAGGAAAATAAAGAGGGAGAAATAACACATAAGGACCAAGTAAGAGATGAGACTGCCTTACCAAGCATAGACATAGAGAGTGAGGAGGCAGAGATACTGAATGACAATCAGGAGTATAAGGAGGTGGAAATACTGAAAAAGCATCAAGAAGGTGATGAGTTTGACTCACTGAATACAGATAGAGATGATGAGGAAACAGAGATAGAGGAGAGGTACTTGCAGGGTGAGGAAGCAATGATAATACAAGAGGACCAGGAGTACGTGGAGGTAGTGATACTGGGTATGGACCAAGACAATGAGAAGGTACAACTGGACAAGGAGCTAGAGAGTGAGGGGGCAGAGATACTAAATGAGGAACAGGATACTGTGGAGGTATATATACAACATGAGGATCAGAACAGTAATGATGCAGAGAACCTAGGTAAATACCTGGAGAGGGAAGAGGCAGACATAACATACAAGGATGAGCAGAGAGAGGTGACAGACTTACTGAGTGCAGACACACTGGGTGAGGAGACAGAGATGCCAAAAAAGGACCAGGACAATGAGGAGGCTGAGATAATGCACAAGGTTCCAACCAGAGATGAGACAAACTTACTGAGCCTAGAAACAGAGAGTGAGTTTCTCACTAAGTGCAAGGCGAGTGAAGAGATTGAGTTACTCAGTAAGGACCAGGAGAGAGAGGGGGCAGGATTATTGAATACGGGCCAGGACAACATGGATACAGAGAGGCTGAGTAAGGATCAACAAAGTGAGATGACTGAGTTATTACTTTTAAACCAGGTGAGTAAGAAGCCAGAGATAACTAATGAGGACCAGGAGTGTGTGGAGGTAAAGTTACTAATTCAGGATCAGGAGAGTGAGGAGGCAGAGGTAATGAATATGGACCATGACAATATGGAGGTTTATCTACAGAATAAGGACTGGAACAGTGATGAGATACAGATACAGAGTAACAACAAGGAGGGTGAGGAGGCAGAGATACTGAGCAAGCACCAGGAGGGAGAGGACATGGGGGTATT